>MU185538.1:73565-110502 GCA_016904865.1 Pissodes strobi
CAGTGGGGGAAAGGGAGGGGGAGTGGAAACGTACCACAATACTCACTAGCAACATCGTTCATATCGAAGTATAGTATTAGTACATCACATATCAGAAGTCAGAATGCGGTCGGCATATTTTGCATACGGAACTCCACTGGGAGCCCGGTATAGAAATAAGACGGCGTATTCAACTTGCTAGATCAGCAATGGCACAATTAAATAAAATATGGAGGGAGCGGGACATCACAAAACAAACAAAAATTAATCTAGTGAGCACCTTGGTCTTTTCGGTCGTATTATATGCATCAGAAACATGGCCTATTAAAGAAGAAGATCGTCGCCGGATTGATACTTTCGAGATGTGGGAATGGAGACGTATGCTGAGGATATCTTGGACCGCACATAGAACAAATGCGTCAGTCTTACAAGAAATACGTCCGTCAAAACGTTTGTCTAGCACTGTCTACGCTCGAATTCTTACCTTTTTCGGACACATCAATCGAAGTGAGCATATGGAAAGGCTTATGGTACAGGGAAAACCTGAAGGAAGCAGAAGGCGTGGCAGATCACAAAGTCGATGGGTGGATATTACTAAAAACATATTAGATGCTACTCTCCCACAAGCTGCTCATATGTCCTCCAATCGAGATAAATGGCGAAATGCAGTCAAGAGAGCCATTCGGAATATTGACCGTCATTAATATGCAAAGATGTTATGACTAAGAAGAGGAAAAAGAAGGACAGGATAACCTTAAGGGGGATATAAGGCTTCACATGCGCACGTGGAAAACGGGCAATATACATACACAAAGATAACCACGTTTCCTTGTGACCCTTCATTGCTGAGAAGGTAAATATTCTGGTACTTATATTTGTATTAAGAAACACTACCAATCATTGTGTTACTCTTTTAAACTGCCTATAAGATAATACGCTAAATTTCATTTGCTAATAAGTATTCTGTTCAGCGTCAGTTTTGAAAGGCCTTGCTGAATATTCTTAAGTTTATTTTTTATGACGGAAGGCGGCTGGTTTTTTTTTTTCAAGAATCACTCTGTATAGCTTACTTTTCTTATCATTTTGCTTGAACATGATGAAACAAACTTAGTTCAATTAATATGTCTTGGAAGGGCTGCACTGAATATAGTTATCCTTGCCATCCAGGGGACTCAAAGACATATTTAACCTTTCTTGTCAATACTTTATCAAAGGCTAAGTTATGCTTTTAGTTTTGAGTGGCCCATTATATATATAATGTTTTAATAATTATTTAGATTTGTTTCTTTTAAGTCAGCATGCTGTATATGCGATGTCAAATTAGAGCTTTTACTCTTTTAAAATAATGGAGCTGTAAATTAGTAATTTAATTGTAACTTTTGTAGCTGGTCAGCTCCGTGTAACTTGAAACTAACTGTTTCAAATTACTAATTAGTTTGTTTTGGTTTTATAGGATCTTTTTAGAGGTCTAGTTCCAGGCCAAGCTAGTGTGGCATTGTTAGGGAGAATATTTTTAGAGGCCTAGTTCCAAGCCAAGCCATTGTGGCATTGTTGAGGAGAATCTTTTTTAGTTAGAAACATCATTTAGCAATCAACTTCTCAGACTAATTCGAGACTACTGGTGTTGCGTGACCAACTAACTAGCTATACTTGAGCCTGCTCAAGGCTCAAATAGTTCGAAACTACATCTGGGAACATCAGTTTATTGAATATTTGGGTTAACAAGAAATGTAATACAAATCTGTTGACATAATCCTGTGTGGGGCGGGTTAGAATATCTTCCAACGTATATCCTGCGTGTCGTAAAAGGCGACTAAAAGGTACCGAAAACTGTTGGTATAAGCAGTACCCTCTTGTCAACCAACAGCTTCGGGTGGAGGAGTTAACAAGAGTCAGGGCACTCTCTTGTCCTATGGATGAGAAGTCGCCCTAAAGTCGGATGGACCGATATCTGGTCAACGGCATGAGGATGCAGAAAGCAAATGGGAGACTACTGCATTAAAGGTCTGTATTGATATTCCAAGAGAAACTCTTGAAATGAGTACAGATAGCAACAGCGAAGCCTCGGATGAAAGGCTTCGCTCTCCGACTGGCAATCGGCGCTGTTCCTGGTCCGGGGAGGTCAGTGTGAAATTGGTGACCGGGCACAAGAGGTGCGACCATCAGGCTTCTTGTGCGAAATTCACTACTGATGACACTTTCAAGACTCGCCACAAACATCGCCTGGCAACATGGAACGTCAGAGGTCTTAAAGCGACCGGTAATATATTACTCAATATTCTTGAAAAAGAGCTTACAAGAAGTAATATTGCGATCGCTGGTCTGTCTGAGGCTCATTATAGAGGTTCGGGACACTTTACTTCCAGCAATGACAATTTCATTTGCCTTTCGGGTGGCGAGAGCTCACGTAAAGACTATTCTCGGTTACAAGGGTGTCAGTGAGAGGATAATCACGTTACGCATCAATGCGACCCCTACACCGATCAATATTGTGCAGGTATATGCACCTACTTCTAACTCGGATGATGACACTGTGGAATCATTTTACAACGATCTTGAATCTACAATCCCATCCCTATCAAATCGCGAGATGTTTCTTGTCCTTGTCCTTGTGATTTTAACGCTAAAGTTGGCCAAACAGTAGAAGATGAACATCTTAAGGCACATATTGGTAAATTCGGTCTTGGTGCCAGAAACGAAAGGGGCCAAGGTCTGCTCCAATTTTGTATTGACAACTTCTCAATTGCCAACACCCTTTTTGCACAACACCCACGACGTTTGTATACTTGAGTCTCACCAGATGGGCGATATCGCAATCAAATCGATTACGTTTTAGTTAGAACAAGGTGGATCCAAGTCATCCATCAGTCTTTGTAAAACTCTACCAGGTTCCGATTGTGGCTCAGACCATCAACTCCTTCTTTGTGAACTCCAGCCTAAGCTGAAGGTATGTCCACGTTCTAAGCAGAAACTTTCAACGGAAATCGTTGACCCTGCCTCTTTTAGGTCAAAATGTTCTCAGATTTTTCAGAGTGCCTCGATGACGGATGAATCTTCTTCCAATAATATGTGGTTAACATTCTTACACAAGCTGCCCAAACAACTCAACAAAAACGCAGCACACAACCTAAACAGCCATGGATTACCACCCATACATTAACCGTCATTGAAGAACGTAGAGAGCTTAAGATCTCAGGTCTGGATTCTGACGCAAAGCAAGATCGGTATAGACAATTAACACGTGAAATCCAAAGACTCTTCCGCCAAGATAAGAACTCCTCTCTCCAAGAACTCTGTAGGGAAATACAAGCCCACGCCAACACAAGCCATCCATGTCTCAATCGGGGCTTTAAACCCAAAACTTGGTCAGTTGAGAACACCGATGGACAACTCATCACTAGGTTGGACGAGATTATTGAGCTGTGGCGCACATATTGTGAAAACCTCTATTCCGATGTTCACATTCAAGCCCCTTTTTTAAATTACGAGCGTGAGCCGGATATTCTTTTTACTCTCATTGATCTCCCATTCAAGCAAGGTTATGTTATATATTTTGCAGTCTCGTTTAGAGGGTTTTATTAGCTGGCAAATATCTCCAGAGCAGGCAGGTTTCGTAAAGGGATGTGGTACACGAGAACAGATCTTGCACTTGAGGCAAATTGTTGAGAAAGCTAGGGAGCATTACTTCCCAGTCTATATCTGCTTTGTAGACTACTCTAAGGCCTTTGAAAACGTAAAGAGGCCTAGACTATGGAAAATTCTTCTCTCCATGACCACTTGATATTTCTTATACAACAGCTCTATGAGTCCAACACAGCTCGAGTAAGAATTGGCGGTAACATGTCTGTTCAAACAACAACAAACAAAGGAGTTCGTTAAGGTTGTGTTTTATCGCCGATGTTGTTTAACATCTATTCCGAGTTTGTGATGAGACAGGTACTGGACGGTTGGGATGGTGGTGTAACTATTGGTGGAATCAAGATATCTAATTTAAGGTTTGTCGACGATACTACTCTTATTGCTGCTTCTCAGGATGAATTATTAAATTTGCTTAACATCTTAGAACAATATAGTGCAGCGTGTGGTCTCAGTATCAACTACAACAAGACCAAAGTCATGATCGTAGATAGGGAACATAACAATCATCCTGAAATAACATCAGTAGGTCGTTGTCAGGTAGTCCAAAGTTTTGTATATCTCGGTTCCTTGATTGACAATTCAGGTGGTTGTGAGGTTGAAATTCGTCGACGCATTCAACAAGCACGGTCAGCCATGACAAAACTGACTAAAATATGGCGTGACAATAATATCACCAAAGCCACCAAAATGTCGCAGGTCCGGTCTCTTGTCTTTTCAATATTTTTGTAGGCTCTGAAACTTGGACCGTTAGAAAGGCAGATCGCCACCGCATAGACGCATTTGAAATGTGAACCTGGAGAAGAACGCTAAGAGTCCCTTATACAGCCCACCGAACTAACGTTTCTATATTAAGCGCACTTGGAAATCCAAAGCGACTATCCTCAATTGTTTCGACGCGCATTCTGACGTTTTTCGGCCATATTCATAGAAGTGATAATATGGAAAAAATTGTTGTCCAGAGCCATGCTCCGAACGGAAGGCGTCGCGTCGTGGCCGTTAACCTACACGTTGGGTGGATGCGACAAAACAATTGTTAGATATTAGGGTCACAAGAGCAATCGAACGGACAATTAATGGCGAAAGATGGCGAAATACAATTTTCAAAGCAATTGACAATCTTCGGGTCCGCAATCCTCCAGTTCTGACCTAGTACATTTTATGAGTTCAGAACATGTCTGGCAAGACATTGTGACTATGATGATGACATAATAATGCAATGACCAGCAGAACATTATGTTTTGGTTATTTCTAACTGGGTTATTATGATACATTTCGTAGCCTGAATAGATTAATTATTTGCAATATCAAAACATGTGGAATCTTCCCTTTACACCAGGAAACACCTAGGAATACAGCTAAGTTTAAGCTAAGTTAGTTTTAGGTCTTTCCTTTTCTTCTTCCCTCTTCTTCTTGCTGTGCCTTCCTTCCTATTATTAAAATAATAAATGGCAAAACCAGTGTGATTATATTACTTTTTTTTTATTTTGAGACCCACCTGAATTGGCTTGACTTAAAATGTTCGAGGTGATCCTTTGTTTCCAATTTCTTTCAAGTAAATGAATTCTGGTGGCGTTCAATGATTAATTAATTTTGATACCTCGGTTGAACTCAAGTGTACTGTTTCTTACTATTAAATGAGAACACTTCAGGTCAGTCACATCTTCGATTTTCAGCACACTGGACCTACCCTTGAGTAGCTAAGCCGAGCTGTTGTACCTATGGTTGTTTCTTTTTAAAAAGTAACATTTGGGATCTGTAATAACGCATAAAACTTATCAATTGAATCAGTTTTATAGAACCTTCAGTTCAATTCAACAATCAATATCATTCAGTTTTATCTACTTACATTTATTTAAGTTTTGTTTAACATAAAATTTTATTCATTTTGTTAAACAATAATAATAACAGTTGCGCTCTTTTTTTAAATATAACTCTTTTGTTTAATAAAGGATTGGGTCACTTAGTACAAATCACCATGATGTTGATATTTAAGTTATTCCTTTCAAGTTGCATTTTGAATAGACTTTTTCCGGATATTTTAATTTATCTTTTTAGTCATTGTAGCCTACCTAGCCTAGGTTATTACCAATTTAATATATTTAACGTCTTGTAGGAACAATGGTATATTTCTCCCTCACAAAATTATGAAATTAAACAGCTGAATACGTTGTTGATATTGTACTGATCTTTCATTTTCCTAGTAATTTAATGTCCTCTATAGAGAGTTTCAGATAGGTTGTGGAGAATCAACACGCACATGAACTATATGATTTATTTATCATTTCAAAGATTTTAAGAAAATAACTCGAATATACCACAAAAACGTTTCTTTATATATGAATATTATTTCATTTATTATTTATATTATATTAGTTAAATAGTAAACAAATAATAAAAGTCTGACACTTAAAAGTAGAATTAAAAGAAAAACTGACCAGAATAATTTATAATCATAAAATACGTCAGTCTTCGACCATGGAATTATAAACCCCTCGTATTAACTTGATTTTTTAAGTTTCCATTGACAATCACGGTTATTTCCTCAAATGTATCATCGGAACATTTTAGCATCTAAAGTAGCAAAATAATGGACACTCACATCAAATAAATTCAGCGGTTCGTGATTAGCAATATGTATGTGTTTATATACAAAATATACAAAAGTTGTATTAGTATTGAACAGCAGATAAGCAAGGTGCTTGTTAGTTTATTTTGGTAAATAGGACATAGCCAAAAATACCTCTGCTTGCAGATCAGCAACTTTGTCTTGAAGATCCCTAACTCTATCACTATCATCAACTGAATGGCTTCGAAGTTCTCCTTCTGTCGCGATTTCCTGGCTCTGAAATAAATATATTTTACATAGCATTTCAGTGTTCCCTAGCATTCTGAATACTATAATTTAAAATAAAAAATTGACACCAGTTAACCAGAATATTAACAAATGATACATTGTAGGTTTCTATGAGTCTGTTTCAGGACTTTTGCAGGACATCTGAGTTACAATTATGTGAAGATCAAAATCAACATCATCCTCGTTATTGGTAATTGATAAAATGACGTTTTTGCATAGACAAATCATCTATGGTGACACTATTGAATTAATTATTCGTAGCTCCCGAAGGAGACAATTTGTACCACGTAACTAATTAAATACATCAATGGTAAGTTTAGCAAAATCACAGTATTATCACCATTGGCATTATTTGTGGACCACCCTATATAGAACATTTGGCTTATACAATGGAAATAAATGCAGACACAAGCTAAAGTCAACCAATAATTATCTGCAGTTTTGACTTCTAAATACATAGTGCGCCTGTATAATATTATTCGATTTCATCCTATAGGGCCAAAGGAATAAGTTTACAATATTTTACAAGCAACATCAATAAACATCCAAAAACATATATATACACTTTTATATATTTCAAAATACCACGGAAATAAGTCCGACAAATACTTTTGAGGCCCAAAAAGTACATACTCTCTAGGGGATTTTTTTTGAGAAAGTACCAATTTTAGGCCGTAAGTAACTACTTTCCGTCCACCTAGATCATAGTGTGAAATAGTTTGGGTTCGCATGCCAATTTAGCAATGACGCGCAAATGACGTTTAGTTTTGTCATGTGCCTCCAATTTCTAAAGCGTAAAAAATGCAAAAATTATCTACAAAAATACAAGCGATAAAAATTATCCAGACGGTGGCTGAAAAATATTGTACGAGACACGCACGGAAAATGTTTTTTTTTTACTCGCAGACTTCCAGAGTTATGCTGCGCCTACCTAAATCTTGTCTACTCGTTAAAAACAACCTTGTTAGGTAATATAATACTATTTCCAAAACTATCAGTCGGATGGAGTTAATTTCGACGGTCTAATAAGAATTTCGAGATTAACCACGAAACAAATACAAAGAACTTACTAGGCTGGAGAATGCGCCGAGGAATATTTTCCACAGCACACAGACATAGGGGACATTTGCTCTCTATCCCTCTTTCACTGAGAATTGATAACTAAAGGGAACGTGTGGGTCTAGCATCGCTACATTTAATTATGGAAGAAGAGACTGGGAAGGCTTTAGTTTTCAGTTCGATTGAACGACTGGGGTAAATGGGTACAGAGGGACTGGCGTCCTGGACATATGAAATTCTAGCCGAAACTGATAAGACCCGATCCACTTCTGGTAAGGAATGAATGCCATGACATGGGTCCTAGCCATCTCTAAAAAGTATCGAGTTATCATGTCTGGACGAGAGACGAATCCGGTGATATTATGACGGTAAGCATAGCTACATATGCAATGAGAATCAGGCAAAGCTTAAAGTTCCGTACTCGACTAGATCTAACTCAGGGCTGATAATAAATTTCAGGGCGCCTCTTGATTCATTCTGTGCAACGAACAGAGTAAGCCTGATATGGGTTCCAGGCCATAAAGGCGGACGAATTGGCACTACTGCGAAAGAATGGGCTTTCACGCTAGATTTCCAATGACACAATGTGCTCCAGTGAGCATACAGGCACAGCTTATTCACTACCAGCTATACTCTATTTCGAAATGGTGCGGAGTAATAAAACCTACTTATAAATGCAAAACGCTAACAGAGTGGTCAAATAAATGTTTGTGATTTCTAAATATTTAGCCACAGCTGTTATAACCTGCTGTATTATATTTTAACCATTCCACCCTGTTTTGTATGGCAATCCCGCTGCAAACAATAGGCTTTATTAGCAAAGGGGCCATTTTCTACCTGCAGTAGCGTACGTTTGGGTATTTAATTTAAAATACCTGTTTTACCTAAGTACTTTTATTTATTCACTTATTTACGTATATTCAAAAACAGTTAGTATTACTGTAACATTTTATCACGTATAATATTTATATAATAAGGTATAAGAATTGCGATTTTGTGTAAACAGTTATGTAGAGAACTATGGTATATCATTTTCGTCGTCAGAAAAATCCGTCGAATCTTCGTCATGTTCCAAGGATATAATTAAAGGCTCTACAATTAGGTCAATTAAATGGTCTAGTTTCTACATTTTTTCTTCTTCTTTTATAACATGCTCAATACACTTACGCCATTTTTCAGAATCGACATTTTTTAAAGATTCCTGAAAGATAATTTTAACATCTTTCATTTTAAACGTCGTGTTTCTCCTTGCTACATAACTTTTTACTTGGGCCCAAACAAGTTCAATGGGATTTAATTCGCAATGATACGGAGGCAGACGAAGAACAGTAACATTTCGTTTCTGTGCAATTTTGTCAACTACATACTCGGTGAAACGAGCTTTATTTGAGGACACTATGGACAACAGTTCCTTTTTCACCATACTTTTATCAAATGGTATGTTATTCTGTCTAAACCACTGAATAATATCCGCTTTTCTCCATGAATTAGTTGGTATTCTGTCAACTTTTCTGGAATGATAACTCGCATTGTCCATCACTATCACAGAATTAGGTGGAATGAGATCTAACATTTGTTCAAAATATTCTTCGAACACATCGCCATTCATGTCTTCATGGTAATCGCCAGAATGATTTGACTCAAACATTAACAAACCGCCCTCAACAAAACCATCAACACTTCCAAGGTGTGTAATAATCAGTCGCTTTCCTTTCCCAGATGGTGGTTTTAGTCCGGTGGACCAGCCTTCTAAGAATGCTTGACGAAAACTTGAAATATTTTTGTCTTGCCAAATCTTCCCAACCTTATATCCTTCATTAAGCCATGTTTCGTCCAGATAATAAATCTTTCTATTCTCACTTCGAAACTGCTTTATCTGTCTTAAGTAATGTCTCCTCCAGCAAATAATTTCATCTTTTTCGATTAGGAGCGATTTTCTGCTTTGTTTTTCCCAGCTGAAATTCATTTGTTTTAAAGTTGTCCACAATTTCTTCCTGCTTATCGTTGGAGACATATTTTGGTCTTGCTTCAAGGCTCCTAAAATTTTGTCGATGGTTGGTATTTCCTTATTAAAATAAAAGGAATGTACTGTTCTTCTAATTATAAGTTTGTAGTAATGCTGGGAAAGTCCGAGTATTAGGCCAGGTAAACGTTTAAAATATGTACGTATATGTACGTAATTATGTACGCCTATGTATCAGCCATCAGAAAATTATTTATTACTTCGCATCATTTCGAAATAGAGTATAGTCATCTTGCGGCAGCACACTTTGATTTGGGAAAGTTAATAACCAAATTTTACAAATTTCAGAAGAGGGCCAAGACTTAATATTGTTTTAAACGTCTGGGGATCTAAATAATACTTTTGACAGTTCGTTTAATTTAAAATATGAGTTTTCATGTGTTTAAAAACGATTTTCCGGACTTTGTTAGGGCGATAGCCGTGGCTTCGGACGAATTTGTCGTGGATTCTGAAGTGAAATTCATTTTAAATTCAACCGTGGCCAGCGGAATTGGCTCAGGGCACTGCCAGGTAGGTGCAGTGCTCGACATTCCAACTTTCCGATTTCGGTAGAGATGACTAGCTGGTAGTGAATAAGCTGTGATACGGGCTACCCCTCCTAACCTAACCTAACCCTAATGAGCAGCTCGACTGTTTTTGCAGTATGATCATCCGTAACCTCCGTGAATTGATGATCATATGAAAGAATCAGACATTCTGAACAACTGATAATTGATGATAATCTTGGTGTAACACTGTATAATGTAGATCATGTAAAAATCCATAATGCGGAAAACTCAAATGAACTAAAAAAAATCCTAATTATAAAAATAAATAAATATTTATTTAATTAAATTAAATTGAATCGTTTTTGAGTCCGCCATTTTCTACTTTGGACAGTTAACATGATTGTTCCAAATTATGCCAGTTTATATGACAGTATAATAATCTAATAATAAAGATCTAAAAATATTCGCCAAAAGCCATCAAATTATCGTCGCGAAATTCGCAAGATGTCTTAAAAATAAATTAAAATTTTTAAATATAAAGCAACAACAACACAGTTTTATTCACAATACTGAAACATAATTTTTGCACTCGACCCGCGTTTCGCTAACCATGTTAGCATCATCAGGAGATGACTAAAACTAAACTTACAATCTACTTAACTCTTTGCTTAATCAAGCGAAACCAAAACGAACCAATTGTGGGATCTACTAGTCACGCTATACGGCCCTCTATCTCTATTTAAACTAGTCTTACATTTTAATTAATAGTATAATGAAACAAATTGTCGTCTTCAAAAGTTCGCTTTAAAGTGTTTATAATAATAACAGCACTATACCTATTACATTGGGATACACGTCTCACAAAAAAGTTTATGGTCTTCAGGTGGGCCTAAAGCGGCCTACAGACGATCAATATTATTGCGCAATATTTCATATTGTGCAATAATATTGACCGTATATGGTTTATATTGAGAGGTTGCACAATATATTGTGTCAATCAAAAACAGTTTGATTTTTATTGTGCAATAGAGATTTATTGTGTCGTGTGTGGATAATATTGCACAATATTACAATATTTCAATTTAAATAGAGGTATAAATTTAATAGTGGAGAAAACCCAAAATCCAATTGTTCGTTCAGTAATATTCCGGTTTGTTTGAGTTTATTAATTTCCATGATTTCTAATAAGTTTAATTTTTTGTTTTTGTTTTCCAAATGTAAGATTTTCAAATCTTGATTGAAATTATGATTTTCATTAAGTAAATGTTTGGATAATGAGAATTATCCTTTTTTTTAAACTATAACTAGATTTATGTTCTTTGATTCTCGTTTTAAATGTTCTCCCTGTTTGGCCTATGTACTTTTTTTGTACAACATTGTAACTGATAAACCCCTGATTGATTATGTTTATTGGTTTTAGATTTATTATTTTTAATGAGTTTGCCAAGAGAATTATTAGTACGGAAAGCTATTTTGACATCTCTTTTCATAAGTGTTTTGGCTATTCTGGTAGTTATCTTTCCTGTATAAGTTAATGTTTTGTATGTATGTTTATCATTGGATTTTAATGTGGGGAATATAAGATTTAGAGCTTTTTTCATTTGTTTTTCTGTAATATTTTATCTATTAATTCTGCTTTAGAGCCATTGTTAATTGCTACCTGTTTTATTAAATTAAGTTCTTTCTTTAAATTTTTGTTGAAGGTACGTTAACTAATCTGTGTATAAAACTATTGTATGCTGAGAGTTTGTGTTCATATGGGTGATCAGAATTATGTGGAATAGTTGTGTCAGTTTGACAAGGCTTATGAAATATTTCAAATTCATGTTTATTATTATTGTTGGTTATTTTCAAATGTAAATAAGTTAATAGAGTGATCTTGTTCAATTTCTATTGTAAATTTTATGTTGTTGTGTAATATATTTATGTGGTCTAAAAACATTTTTAATTGTCTATCTCTACCTGTAAAACAAGTTAAAATGTCGTCAACATATCGGTACCAATATACAAAACACTTACTCAAGCCATGATTATAGATTTTATCTTCTATATTATTCATAAATATTTCTGCCAAAATTGGACTTAAGGAGATACCCATTATTAAACCCTCCTCACTTACATAAAACTTATCATTAAATTCAAAATAATTTTGATCCAAACAAACTGTTAAAGACTAAAATATCTTGTTTAATCATAATGCTAATTTTGTTTTTTGTTAGTAATTCTTCGACTAAATCTATTACTTCTACTGGAGGAATGCTTTGGAAGAAGTTTTGTATATCGGAAGAGATCAATTTAGCGTTAGTTGGAATTGTTAAATCTTTGATATTGTCTATAAGTTTGTAACAATATCAAATATTTAACAATTCCAACTAACGATTAAAATATATTAACGCAGGTAAGCAACCGAGCAATTAATAAATCTCCAATGATAAAGGAGTCAACAAAATAATCACTAAATACCTATTTCACTTGTGAAATGAATTATCAAGGAAATTAGGATAGTTTGCCTTAACACAATAATGTGTTAAGGCAAATGTACTAATAAGAGCGCTACAAGTTTGAGCCTGCACTAGTGAGTGTTTGGCTCATTCAACTAGCATTTGGCCCTGTACTGAAACAAGTATTGCTCTGGACGAACTAGTGTCTACTAGAAACGTCTAGCCCTCTGTTAGAAACGTGGCCCTGCACAAGAGCCCTAAAAAGTAATGTGTCAATCAGTTCAGGAAGTGACAGATCTGATGACCACTAATCCCCTGATGCAATTACTTTCTTGAAAACATTAATCGGTTAAAAATAAAAAAAAAATATAAGTTGGTCTAAAAATTCCCCTTAGCCCGCTGATTAACTATTAAACAATGAGATATTACTTCCAGCCTCCATATATAATATAAAATTTAATGAATAAGAATTTTGCACTGTAATCGATCCATAACTCTAATAGCACTATATAATTAAAATAAAAAATAGGACCAGCTGCACTAGTCATTACTGAATTTATGAGAAATAAATAACGAGTCTTGTAGATACGAGACTGCGTATAAAAGCAGTGTTAAGATCAGCGTTTAAGATCTATAATTTAATGCTGATTAATGAGTCGATGCAAGATTAGATCAAAAGTGCAAATAAAATATGAAAGAGTCCAGTAACAGCATACTTACACACCTTACAATGAAAACTTAGAATGCCTCGGCACAAAAGTAAATGATAGCTTTAATAAAACAAAGTGCATACATTTACAGTAAATTTAATTCAATATAAATTTACCTCGATGGGTTGATGGTGTACTCCCTTGGTCTTAGGGTTGATTGACAGGAACTGGGGTATGTCATTTCACGCTAAAATATTTACATAGTCTTAAGTTTCAGCTTGAACATGCGGTTACTCAATAGGAAAAAAAACATGGTAGCAAAGTGTCTTACCCGTGAAAGATATCCTTATATCCACAAAAATGGGTATTTGGTGATGCCCAAACAAAATCAATATCGACAACAAAATACACTACCAAATATGGTAGGCAAATCCACCACTTGTGATGTTAGAAAACTTCCCAAAATTTCCAACCGGACTGGATTACTCTTTACGGCTTCAAAGTTGTGGTGAAAGAGACCAAGAATTCGTATTAAAAACCGCAGATAGATATGAAGCGAAGCAAAAAAAAAACTATAAAAACAATACTTTTTACTTGTATCATGAAATACTGGTACTGGTGCTAAGCAAATCTCATTGCAAATTACCTGAATAGCTCGGATATTGAAAGACTCTTAGAGGATTTAACGCGTCCAGCACATAGATTTAAAAATAAATTAATTAACACAACGCTAATCAATTTAGAACATTTCATAAAAAGTTTAGGCAGCCAAATATCGATATAAACCCAAGTCTATCACAGTGCCTTCAACTCCATATGTGCACCGCGGTCCCACGGTAGAAAAAGGAACTAACAAACCTGAAAAATCAATATTCTAGCGCCTGCGGCCTGCCGACGCCGTCGTACTTGAAAGTGAAAGTACCCTAAAATAGCGAATCGCGCTTTCAACAAATGTCATCAAGACAAAAACAAAATTAGGCCGAAAAATGCATGTAATGATTTCAGCAAAAATGAAATTATACTCAGGTAAGCAAAATAACTGATCTTAAACAGCCAAATATTTATCTACTGGTGTATGTAATTCGTAGGAGAGCAAGTACATAAAAGGATTGAAAATAAACCATAACCTCGATCTGAAAGCTGAGATGTAAACAAATCCAACAAGTTCAATTAGCGAAAATCTTCAATAAACTTATACATGACCATGGGAAATACTACGATTAGGATGGCATAACAATCTAAACGAACTGTATATTGTCACGCCTGAATAGGGAACAAGCCAGAGTATATCTAACGAATGAATGTATGGAAACATTATCAATTATCAGTACTGCCAAATATCAAGGTGCAAAATAGAAGCTAATGGTTAAATTAAATAATCACTAATAAAAACTTACTTTCAGTTACTGGAGCAAAGCAATAAAGTAATAAACTTATAGGAAAGCTAGTTCATACATTAATAATAGCGACATGGAAGTAAGACAAAATTTATGTCGTGAAATAAAGCGGAACGTGGCCAACAGCAAACTTAAGGTAATTAAGTAAACATACTAAGCAAGAAAATAGTCATTTAAGTTTCATTTTACTCAATATTCAGATGAATGAATGAATGAATGAAGTCTTTATTTGCCCCAAAAAAAAAAAAATGTAGATTTACAATACAGCAATTTAACAAAATTTTACAAAGTACCCAAAGGCTGTAGGACATGTCACATAAAGGCTTAGAAGCTAGAGATAAAAATTACAAGTAATAATTCTACTCACTCTAAATATAAATGTTTTATAGCTAATATCTAGTAATATTTTAAAACATATTTAAAACAATTCATTTTACACCTAAATCCTTTTTTTTTTCTTTTTTTTTTTAAACACAAAGTAACAATCACATAATATGTTACACAGTATCACTAAAAAACTCATCAAGTGTATAGTAGGCCTTTGAGAGCAGCAATTCTTTTAAGCACCTTTTCAGATTTTTACCATTTATCTTATTGTATATTCTAATTATGGAAGAATGAACATTTTTTTGAATATAGGTAAGGTTGGATTTATTTCCTTTTAGATTGTATTTGTGACGAGGGTTATGATGGTGGTCTCTATTAAATTCACTGAAAAGATTTGGATTTTCTATCACAAATATTACTGATTCATATATGTAAGTTGATATTAGGGTGAGAATCCTATGTTCAATGAATCTAGGTTTACAGGTCTCAATAGAGTTTAAGTTGAGAATGCTTCTGATACATCTCTTTTGAAGAATAAAGATTCTGTCTGCGTCTGCACCCCTTGCCCAAAAGATGATCCCATATCTCAAGCGAGAATGCACATATGCATGGTATGCCATAATAGCTGTTTTTATGTTGATATTAATAGCAAGAACTCTTAAAGCATAATAATTACTGGCCACTTTGCTAGCAAGGTTATCAGTGTGATGCCGCCAGTCCAATTGGTGATCCGCCTCAATACCCAAAAATGTTGCTGATGACACAGTAGTAAGAGACCTGTTGTTGCTTTCATAAACAAAGCTGCAGTAGTTTGATAAGTGAATTTGATAAGTTTAGTTTTGTCTACATTCAGTAATAAATTATTTGAAGTAAACCAGTTTTCTAAGACATTTAGGGTATTTAATATTTTTTCTGACTCAGATTCACTTGGGTTGAAAGAGAAAACTACAGATATGTCATCAGCAAACTGAATTGTGTTTGGACTTATTGAGGATAGTTCATTTGTATATATTATGTAGAGCATAGGCCCAAGGATTGAACCCTGAGGGACACCTCTTTCTACCAATTTAGAATCAGACATTAGTTGGGTGCCATTATCATCAATTGAAATAACAAGCTGTTTGGGATTTGTTAAGTAGGACTCAATTAGTTTGCCTGACATACCCTTGATTCCATACCTCTCCAATTTTAAAAGGAGAATTTTATGGTCTACACTGTCGAATGCCTTCGACAAGTCGAGAAACATTGCAACAGTGGACCTGCTAGAGTTTAGAGATTCAAGCACCCAACCGAGAGCCTGAAAAATAGCTCTAACTGTAGATTTATTGCGTCTAAATCCATTTTGGTAATAATAATAATAATAATAATAATAATAATAGAAACATAATTGACATATTAAAATTAATTAAAAAATTAATTAACAATGATATCATTCACACCTATCTAACCGAGGAAACCGAACTAGAAGAAATACACCTTATCATATACGCCTGTGCAAGCGCCACAATCACACTAAACAAACAAAAAATAATAAACAAAAATACCTGTCCTATAAGAGAATACAGAAAACCAAAATGGCAAATCAGACTGGAAAAAAAGGTAGACAAACTAACGCAAGATATAGGTAGAATGACCCAATACGTTCAAGGTAATCACAGAAGATCAATCGTAACGAAAATATCACACCTAATCAACAACAAAACACAAACAATCTCAGAAACACTTGAAACACTGAAACAAAAACTATCAGTTTACTCAGCACGACTAAAAAGATATAAAGAATCAAATGAAAGGAAATCACAAAACACCCTATTTAGAAACAACGAAAAACAGTTCTATAACAAAATAACAACTAATAATACAACAAATATCATGCCACCAAACAAAGATCAAATAACAAGTTACTGGAGTAAAATATGGTCCAATCCAACGAAATATAATGAAGATGCACCATGGATAAAAAGGGAAAAGGAAAGACAGCACAACATACCTAAACAATCAGAATATATTATTACAGACGATGAATTAACAGCAACAATAATGAAAACACATAATTGGAAATGTCCAGGTGCGGATCATATCCATAACTACTGGTATAAACAATTTACCACAACACATAAATACCTCACCAAGCAAATAAATAAAATAATCCTTGACCCAGATCTTACCCCGCAATTTATAACCGAAGGAAGAACATATATTAAACCCAAAGATGAAGAAACGGAAAACCCTGAAAACTATAGACCAATCACCTGTTTGCCAACTATTTATAAAATCATCACAGCCACAATAGCAAAGAAAATTGACCAACATTTAACGAACAACAACATACTAACAGAGGAACAAAAAGGATGCAGAAAGAAAAGCCAAGGATGTAAAGAACAACTAATCATTGACCATGCAATAATGAAACACCTGCAAAAACAACAACAAAATTTACATATAGCATACATTGATTATAAAAAAGCATACGATATGGTCCCTCATGGATGGCTAAAAGAAACCCTAAATATATATAAAATACACCCCATAATACAAAATTTCCTCTCCAGTGTTATGAAAAAATGGAGGACAAAAATAAATATAAAATCCAACGAAACGTATATAGAAACAGAGTACATTAATATCAAGCGCGGCATCTTCCAAGGTGATGCGCTTAGTGCGCTTTGGTTCTGTATGTGCCTCAATCCCTTATCAAATGCCCTAAACAGTACACAATATGGTTATAACATTAAACAACAAGGAGTAACATTGCATAGAATAAGCCACCTGATATACAGGGTGTCTCAAATTCGAGCCTCATCATTGGGATCTCGGAAACTAGAAGAGATACGAGGTCGGTTAAATTGAGGCAAAGTTGCGCAATTTGATGCTGATTAAAATGCCACCTTAAAAGTTAAAAAAATCCGAATACTTCCGAAGATATTTAGAAAAAACCGAATATTCGCGATTTCATTTTTATTTTTTTATGACTCTATTTGGATAGATATTACAAAATAAATTTCATATTCTCATTGCTACTTTTTCTGTTCTACAAGATGGTGTTATCAGATTTTCAAACCGACGTTTCGTCTTTGAGCTGCCATAATCAACTTTGTTTTTTTAAATACGGCCCTGGATTTTTTATTACGGACTTTAAGAGCTTCTAGTGTCCCAAAACCAATGATGTATGGCACTTATTCGAAAAATTCATTTTAATGATTTCCTGGTAAAATCTTACCAAAAATATGTTTTCTGTCTCTCTCTAACACATGAGGTCTTATGGAAAATGCCATTAATATGAATTTTTCGAATAAGTGCGATACATCATTGGCTTTGGGACTTTAGATGCTCTTAAAATCCGTAATAAAAAATCCAGGGCCGTATTTAAAAAACCAAAGTTGATGATGGCAGCTCAAAGACGAAACGTCGGTTTGAAAATCTGATAACACCATCTTGTAGAACAGAAAAAGTAGCAATAAGACTATTAAGAACAATGGAACTGTAATTTTTTATTGGCCAGACCTTTCAGTGGCAAAATTTATATTTTCTGTGTAATATTGTATTTTTTATGATGGCTCAAAATGAAAATTATCAATATTTTGAAAAATATGACATGTTAGTCTCCTTTATACAGAGCAATGAAAACTTTCTTGAAGCTTCTCAGCTATATTCCAATAAGTTTGTTTGAATATTTATTTACCTTTTGACTTATTTGGGTTTATTTTTTTAAGTATCATTTTAATTTATAGATATTCCGAACGAAGGCATCTTGATTTTTTAATGTTTTCCGGAATAAAGAAAAAAATTGGTAGAACAGGCACGTTGCCTCCGCCCTTACTGCCATTTTCCTTATTATACGTTTTTGGTAGGGGCCGGATAAACGTTCCATGTTCTCTTTATTCCGGAAAACATTAAATGACCAGGTTGTCTTTTTTTCAGAATATCCATAAATTAAAATGATACTTAAATAAAATATAAACCGAAATAAGTCAAAAGGTAAATAAATATTCAAACAAACATATTGAATAATAGTTGAGAAGCTTTACGGGAGTTTTCATTGCTCTGTATAAAGCAGACTAACATGTCATATCTTTCAAAATATTCATAATTTTCATTTTCAACCATCGTAAAAAATACAATATTACACAGAAAGTATAAATTTTGCCACTGACAGGTCTTGCCAATAAAAAAATTACCATTCCATTGCTCTGATAATCTCTGCCTACTAATACTTATAACGTTGTTTAAAATATAATGCTTATACTATACTCATCAAGAGTGTCGTATTGAGATACATTTTGTGAAATTATGAATTTTAGGCTTATTATTTAAAATACCTATCATGTATTATATATTTTTGAAAAGCTTATAAAATTTCCATTCAAACGAAAGAAAAATATACGGGGTGTTCCATTTAAAAAAACAGAAGTTTGATTTATAGCTAAAAATTGACAGCTCACAGCAAAAATCCGATTACGCCACTGGGTTCTACGTAAAAAAGTATATAAGAACAAGTTTTTAGCTTTGCGATATGTTAAAGGTTCACGGAGATACGAGGGGGGTCCCAAAATGCATTATTTTCAATTTCGCCCTGTATCTCAGAAACGAAGTGGGCTATGAAAATTTTGTTTATACCATCGTTCTTTTCACAAAAAAGTAGCACAGTATTGCGAAAACCGCAACTCTCTATCTTTACTCGTAAGTGAGATACCCCGTAATATCATCGAAAATGGGACACCCTGTACATAATTATTTTTTGCAAAATCTGATATATTATTTTTTATAAATAGCACAAGTTCTAAAATATAAACAGATGGTATTGTTAATATACCCAGTTTTTGAAACAAAGGCTTACAATGAGTGCGGCTATCGACATTCTCTATTATTCTTATAATTCTTTTTTGCAGGCGAAATAAACGCAAACATTGAGATGAACAACCCCAAAATAAAACACCATATTTAACACGACTGTAAAAAGCATAATACACCTAAAAATTTAGTATTTTGAACTTGCTGTAAAGAACGCGATTTAATCTTAACTAACATTGAGCTATCATATACACTAGAACGTGGAGTAAAGTTTATAAAAACAGTCTTACTTTCGTTCAGACACAATTTATTCTGATTAGACCATCTTACAAATGTATCAACCATGCTCTGAGTTTGCGCCTGCACTAAAGACACTTCACTATTAACCAATTAATCAGAGAGTAAATTTTCTTTTTCCAAAAATGAAGTTGTTCTTTCATTTATAACCTTTTCAAAAATTTTGCTTATGTTATTTAAAAGAGCTATTGGCCTATAATTTTTTATTAAGTTCTTATCACCTTTTTTATATATGGGTTTAATGAGTGTTAGTTTTAATTCATTTGGAAAAGTACCTGTATTTAGCATTAGATTTGATATGTGTGTTAGAGGAGTTGTGATTTCGGCTGAGACATACTTTAATACATGGATGGGAATTTGATCTATTCCAACTGATTTTTTATTTTTTAGCTCTAAAATAATATTTTGTATTTCATGAGAGACAACTAGATACATAGAGTTTTAGAATGGTTTTTAATTTTGTTTGGCATTGTGTAGTCCAAGTTTAGTTTAGGACATGCATTTATGTAATAATTATTTATGGAATTGAAAATGTCTACCTCTGTTTGTTCTTTTTTTTGTTTAAGGTCGTTAATTTTAAGATTACTTTTTTTATGTTCTTTACCTGTATACTTGTTAACTAGACTCCAGATTGCTTTTGCCGGACAATTTGAATTTTGTATGTAGCATTGATCAAAGTATTTTTTGCTTGTTTGACTACCAATTTTAAAATGTTAGAGTAAGTTTTATATGTGGCTGTTGATACCTCACCAGATCGCATCTTTTTATAAAGATTTCTCTTGTTACTAGATGAAATTTTTATACCTTGAGTGATCCAGGTCTTTGTTTTGGGATTTACTTGTTTTTTTTACAGTTTTTAGAGGAAATATTAAATTGAAGATAGCATTGAACTTCTCAAAGAAAATGCCATAGGCTTGATTCACACTAACTGAGCTTAGCACATCACCCCAACTTAACCCTGCCAGCTCATGTTTAAACTGTCTGAGTTTTGCTTGAGAAAGAATTCTTTTCTTTATTGATATGGGACCATCCTCCAGTGCATGCAGTACAGTGACATCCAGAATCTGGCCTTCATGATCTGAAAGTCCAGTGGTGATCACTTGTGCCTTATAATTACATGTAAAATTAATAAAAATATTGTCGAGCAAGGTTGCTGTATTTGCTGTTATTCTTGTTGCCTCAAAAATGGTTTGTGTCAAATCAAAACTCACTAAAAGATCCCTGAATAGTCTAACATTAAGTGTGTTTATTAGTAAGTTAAAATTAAAATCGCCACAGATAATATGCTTATAGTTCTTAAAGAGATGTATTGATTTATTTAGAATATCTGTTAATCTTTCGAAAAATACATTTTCATTGCCTAAGGGTGGATGATATATACAAATAATTACTGCTCTAAAGTTTCTACTTACTATACACGTACATTCAATATGACCTTCAATACTCATTTCTACAATTTCCATAGATTCTTCTACATCTTGACATTCTCGGACCAGTATCACTGCTCCTCCATGAATGGTGTTCTTCCTAGCATAGATGGAGGCGACTTTGTACTCGTTCAAATTAATAGTGTTTATCTCATTTGCTGCATACCAATGCTCAGTGATACATAGGATGTCGGGAGTTTTGTCTTCTTGATGGATAAACTCTTCTAATTCCAACAACTTGTTTTTCAGGCACTGCAGATTCTGGTGAAGAAGCCTGAATATGGAGTTTCCATTTTTTGAGAACTAGTCCTTTGAATTCCTAGTAGAGATGTCTGGTTCCGAGGGTTCAGGGTTTAGGTCGATTTCTAGTGGTTGTGGAGTCTCTATTTGCCGGGCATCTGGTCCACTCTTTTGTCTAAAAAATTCCTTCCCATTGAAAAGTTAAATCTTTCATAGCAGACCCCCTTGGGCCAAAAAGAATTATCATATATTTGTTCATGTAAAGTCGGTCTTACTCCTATCATAAAGGTTAGTTTTCTTCCTTTCTGCTGCTTGGGGGCGCAGAGCTTGAGGGAAACCTCATCTGGAGTGGTTTTCGCATGTTTAACCACGTAGTTGCGGACGTTTTCCACTGTAATGGATTCCCTAACCCTGGAGACAAAAAGCCAGATTTTTCTGTCCTCTTTGCTGGTAGAAAGTCCAAATTCGGTATCATCAGAGAGGATGGTTCCTTGTGCTGGTTCTTCTTTTCGAGGTTTTTGTTTGTAGCCGCTTTTCTAATACCATTTTCTTGATTTTCCTCATGTTTGGGGTTGTTTTGGCTTTCACTGTTTTGGTGGTTTTTTTGACGTTGACGTCTTGACAGAACAGTGACATATTCTTCTTCTTCGTCTTTTCCCTTGGTGTTTTCGCTGGGCTTGGAGTTTGTAGCAACAGTTTTGTCGTGTTTTTCATTGCGATTGACATCTCGCGCCGGCGCCGACTCGTTTACAGATGTTTGTTTCTCCAGTGTTGCCACAATACCTTTTTTTTCTTGGACTTCTTTTTGCAAACGGTTTTCCAATTCTTCTGCGGTTTTTCGCCAAAGGTTGCAGTTTTCCTTTAGGAGTAGATTCTTTTCCTCCAATTCTTGTATAATCCTTTGTAGCAGATTTATTTTACTGGCGAAATCTAGCGGCGAAATGGGATCTGAGTTTCCCCTGAATTTCGCCGGCTTTGAGGTTATCCGTGTTGATGGTCATCGAATTTTCGGCTTTGTGTACACAATCCGGGTTTTCTCGCTCGTTTGATTGTTTAAGACAACTAGGATGAAAGTTGCCCTTACATTTCACACACTTTAGTCTATTTACTAGCGTTTTTTTGCACCAAGAACACTTAAATTTGGTCTCGACCGATACTTGCGATGTACCGCTTGACATGGATGCAAAATATAGCCGAGTTGCATGAACTCGGAGATTTCATAAACACCAGTAAGGCTTAGGGAGAGACTATTCCCAGTAATATATATAAAATTAAGAATAAAATTATTGTTTTAGATATGGAAAATAGAGGCAAATATCAATGTACAATTCGTCCACGACAAACAGAAAATTTAAATTGCGAGCCCAAATGCTCGAAGAATCATAGAAAACTTGATAAAATATTAATCCTATTTTACTGTAATTAAACATTTAAAATAAAAGATACTGAATTTACCAAGAAGTGTAATTAAAAATTATTAACCAATCAACTAATATTAATACTTTAGCCGTATCTATTAAGATATGACTCAATTTTTAATATCAAAGTTAAATGTTACAAAGAACAGTTTGAATAGATATAGAGGGCCTATTCCGTATAATCCGTTGTATTGGTTTAGCGTGACTAGTTGGATCTCAGGATTGGTTATTTTTAGTTTCGCTTGATTAAACAAACGGTAGATTGTAAATTTAGTTTTAATCATCTGATAATGCTAACATGGCTAGCGAAACGCGCGTCGAGTGCAAAAATTATGTTTTGGTATTGTGGAGAAAATTGTGTTGTAGTGCATTTTGCCGAGGGTTCCAAACCCCAACTTAGTTAATAAGGCAACCGTAAAATTTTACAATAAGATTCTGTTGTGAAATAAAACCTTAGCTATACCATCACATAAAATCATGTTCTGTTATGACTTAGAAACAACCAACATATACGACGTTAAACAAACGTTAAAATGTATGTGGATGTAGTGACGTTAGGAAACAGTCTAAATATTACCCCGAATAATTGGGTTTAAAGTGTGAGTAACATAGGAGATTATTCAACACCGTAAATTGACGTCAATATGCCGTTTTAGTATAAACTCATAAAAATAGTACCTTTAACTCAAGCTGGCTAATTTTCTGAGTCAACTCAGCAACAGATTGTGCCTTTTCGGCGTCGCTGATCCTCGCTTTCATAAGCTCGTCTTGCATTTTACTCTCCAAATCTGCGTACCTTCTTTGTTCCTCAAGAAGCCGGGCTGCCGCTTCACGATCCCGAAGCTCCGTTATTTCAAGAGCTTCTCTTTGTTTCTTAATCTCTTCGTCTTGACGACGAAGCTGGTTGGTGCCCACTTGGACCTGAGTTTCTAATTCCATGACCTATTACCAAAAAAAAAAGTTTATTATTACCGTGCAGATGCGCCAACGGCAAATTCGACAAGCGACCGCCCATATTGGATAGAAAATGTTAGTCTATTCGCCCACGGTTTAGTCAAGTTTTCGCAAAGGAAAATGAAATAGTTTGGGTTACACAATATTTACATATAAAATTACTAGAATACTGAAGACTGGCATATTTATTTCTTGATATCATTACCAGATGGTGTGGAAAAGATTAACCTAAAGAGTGATATCCATGGAAAGTAAGTCCTTGGTAAAGTTAGCAAGAAATAAATATATTGGCAAGTTTAGAAAAAAATAGACATAAACAGTATAATATTACTCGCATTTCCCGAACTAAATAAAAACTAATTATGAAAGGTAAGCCAATTATTACGAATTTTAATTTTTTTACTTCAAATAATCGTCAAGCACGTTATCCAAAAGACAAAAATCATGGAATTTTTGAAGAATAAATGATTTTCAAATATATTTCATTTATAGCAAATCTGCACTTTTGAAAATTACATTTAATCAAATATAACCTTATAATGAATTAAACAATCGTATCCTGAAATGTCAGTTTTAAAAACATAAGTATAATAAGACAAGAAAATCACAAGGCGTCAAATTTTTCTTCCTTAAAAAATATTTCAACATGAATTTTAAACACCGAATAAGAAGCCAAACAGATCAAAATCAGTGTTCTCTCTGGTATAGCGAGGCAGACCCGTTGTTCCTCTCTGCCAAGGCATGCTTCATAAATGTTTAATAAAACGAATGTATAAGAAAATACAGGTGACCTGATTGATTTGGATTATAAAATATAAGTATTTCTAATAGTTCTATTAGTCATACTTAGAACCGAAATGAGTTACCGTGTTATTTATGCCAGCTAAACGGCGGCGCGGAGCTGTAATAAATATTTGCTCGGGCAGGCTTGCGCATTCTACAATGGAATTTCAGCCAGTAGTTGATAAAATTGATTAATTTCATATTATTGTTATTATTATAGCAAAGTCTACCTTTTGTGCATGCTATTCCGTCATTGTGTCCGTCATTTATTATAAATACAAAAATTTGAACTGATCGTACCGCTTGAACTAGACATGATAGGGTAAAATATTGTCACGACTTGCGATCATCTGTATGTTTTGGACTACCCTATGCAACTAACTTGCCGCGTCTACGTTATTTCCGCATGAATCATCACCCACCGAGAAGATTCCTGACGCTCTGTTATTTTTCCAATGTATAGTGCGACCGGGCCCAGAATAATAGAGAAATGGCGCAGTCGCTTCCGGTATAGTACCGATATATATTCGATTGTGTTGTAGTTAGTTAACCATTGAGTGTTGAATTGTAAAGATCTATTAGTTGTAACGTTATAGAAGTTGTTTAGTGTGCTTAATTGTATACAGTGATAAAGAATAAAGACAGTATTATTTCAAAATAGCAAAAGTTGTGCTTTTGTCAGAACCCATGAGAAAACCTAACAGTTGGTGTCAGAAGTAGCATTGTGAAGAGATGTGACTTGTGAAGTGTCCTTAGAGGATAAAAGAGAGTACAAGTACGTCAACGAGGCCGTTTTGAATAGTGGATTCTGTGAACGTTTTATAGCATTCTATTTTGAAATAGGCAGTGATTACCATCAGATTTACCATTAAAAAAAATAGTACAGAATTTTCGACAGTCTTGCATAACAATCTATGCTCAATGCAAGGCAACAAAAGGTAGAAATGGAGCAAATAAATAAAATGTTGGCCGATTTCATGGAAAATCTAAATGCTGAGAGGCAAGCGGTACGGGAAGAGGATGACCGTAAAAACAAGCAGAACAGGATCGGCTTCAGAATTTTTTTAAGATCAAGACGACAAAAGGCATGCAGAGCAGGGCCAGCTTCAGAAAATTTTGCAAGACCAAGAAGATAAGTGGCAAATAGAACAGAATCCGCTTGCCTAAGCCAAAAGTCAGGGCGAAACAATCCTGGAAGAAAGGCCGGCGAATAGCTGTGAATTAATTAAGATGGGCAAAATTTTGAAGAAATTAACCGAAGTTCTTCAAGCCACGGGGAAATTCCGGGAGCCACTAGAAGATAGGCCACGTAACCGAAATATTTCAAATCAGTGCTATAGATGTGGCAGGACTGGCCATTTCAAAATAAACTGTAGAGTACAACTACGGTCTAGATCTCCATCCAGAGACGTTAGGAGCTCAAAGTCAAATCAGGAAAACTTCAATTAGTCAACATTGCAAAGCGGGTGTTGGCTAAAGAAGATAAAGCCCCCTGATCGTCTCAAAGAAAAGCCTAGGCAAAAACAATTACTGTTAACACTGGCGCTGTGGTATTTTTGGTAAGGTCCAACAGAGTTAATAGAGGAGAATTCCTACCCATATTG
The DNA here is from genome assembly GCA_016904865.1 of Pissodes strobi. Taxonomy (NCBI): domain Eukaryota; kingdom Metazoa; phylum Arthropoda; class Insecta; order Coleoptera; family Curculionidae; genus Pissodes; species Pissodes strobi. The sequence goes on from MU185538.1 coordinate 99,937, forward strand.
AAGAATGTAGTTTTACGTACGATTACAGGTGAAGCTGAAGTACTTGGAGAAATGGATATTGAACATCCAACTTGGATGAATTAAATTACACCACACAGTGTTAGTAGTTAACATAGAAGACGAATGTATTTTGGGGATGGACCTCATCGGTCAACATGGATTATTTTTTGACCACAAACTTAACCTGCTCGAAAAGTTCATCATTACCAAAACAGAAGATGACACACCGGCTAAAGTAGTGGCGGCATGTAGTGTCAGAATAAGCGGATATACTGAGCAGATAATTTTTGGGAAATGGGAAAAGGATTTTGGAGCCAACATCGGACTTATCCAGCACCACGATTTGCCTTGCTAACACCTTATAGACAAAGCACTAGTCAAAACAGACGGCAAAATACCAATAAGGATAGCAAATATTTCATCCAATTTCATCAAAATCAATAAAGAGGATGTAATAGCCACATGCGAGCCGGTGCATTGGGTAACGGGTTGCGCAACGCGGTCAGAAGCAACGCTCTCATCATCACCTACCCAAGTCCTAGAACATTTCCAGAAGTCTGTCTTCCGAAGAATGAAGAAAGCTACACAATTTACTACGTTTCAACATAACACCGAGCAAGCTATAAGCACAGCTTATTCAATAACCAGCTACTCATCTTGCGGCGGCATCCTTTGATTTGGGAAAGTCAAGTTAAAATTTTAGAAGAGGGCCTTGACTTAATATTTTTCTAAACGTCTGGGCATCTGAATAATACTTTTGATAGTTCGTTTAATTTAAAATACGATGTTTTATCGTCTAAAATCCATTCGAAATTTTAAATGGCAAAATTGTATAAAAATCCGATATTTCCGGTCGATAGACGCAGCTTCGAACGAATTTGTGGTGGATTTTGAAGCGAATATTCATTTTAAATTCAGTTCGCTTCGTGTCGTTACATTGCCTGAAAAATCACGAGACCGTGAAATTGAACTGCTAAGGGCACTGCCAAGTATGCGCAGTGCTCAACACTTCAACTTTCCGATTTCGATAGAGATGAATAGCTGGTTATTGAATAAGCTGTGCTATAAGTAAAATAAAAGCCGAATTGGACAACAGTGCCAAGAGCAGGAAAAAAACTGCAAGAGGAGAGGCAGTGCAGGTTTTTAAACGCCATCGTAGTAAGCGGAATTCCCGAAAACCTCAGTACGAATACCGCAGTCCAAAATACGGCCGATATATTTAAATCGAAAATGAACATAAACATTAGTGAACAAAATATAAATCATATAATGGTTGTTTTCTTTACTAATCGCTGGAAACGGGATGAAGTGTTTACTGCCAAAAGAAAATTAAAAGGGAGTGGTCTGGTGCTCAGTTAAATGCTCACAATTGAACAGTTAAACTTATACAAAAGAGCGGTTTCTAAATATGGATTGAAAATGCTGGACCTGGCAAAGTAAAATGTATTCCTTGATTAATAATAAAAAAGTTTTAATTACATCCGGACGTGACTTGCAATGAAAACATGATTATATTATCATTTTTTTTTTGTTTTTTTTTGCTTAGTCATTGTTTCCTCTATTAGGATTATGTAATAATAAGAAACACAAATTAATTAATTACCTTATTGTGAACATATTTAAGGAAAGAACTTCATATATTGAGAGTTAATTGGGTAGGCTAGGAAAATATACTACGTTTTTTTGTATGCTTATTTTGTAATTTTTTTTTCTTCAAAAAGGGAGAAAAACCTAAATTTGTGTTTATATAAATATAAAAAAATATTATTAAGTGTGATATTTCATGTCTTTAAGTATTTCACATATTAACTGTAGATCCCTGCTGGCTCATTTTGAAGACTTTAAAAATGATTATTGTAAAACTGGCTTCAGCCTTATTGCAGTCACTGAAAGTTGGCTTAGTCATAATATTGATAGCAGTTTAATACAAGTCCCTGAATATCAATTGATAAGAAATGAACGTCAAAATCTTAGAGGTGGTGGAATTGTTGCATACGTCAAGAACGGTTTATCTTATGAAATTATTTTATCAGAAAGTCACGATTTTTTGGAGAGTGTATGGTTAAAGATTATTATTAATAAAGAGCCTCATATTTTTGGCATAGTTTATAGGCCTCCAAGTTCAAATATTCGGAGTTTTTTTTCAACATTAGAGGAAACACTAATTGACCTTTTTTCTAATTTTAATAATATAATATGTCTGGGTGATTTTAACATTGATATATCTAAATTAAATAACAATCATGTCACTCAGCTAAATTCATTGTGTGTGAAACTTTTGATTTAAAACAGCTTATAACGGAGCCTACTCGTATGACGGTCAACACTTGTTCAATTATAGATCTTATTTTTACAAATCATATTAGTATTTTAAAATCAGGTATTATAAACTCTACATTTTCTGACCATTTTGGCGTTTTTTGTGAATTTAATGTCACGGAGTCTATTGTGCAACCGCAAACTGTATCTTATAAACCCTTAAAAAATATAAATCTAAATAACTTTCAAGAGGATTTAGAGGCTGTTCCATTTAATTTATTATATCAATTTGAATCCATTGATGATAAAGTACTTTTTTTAAACAATAACTTGATTAAACTGTTCGATAAGCATGATCCTATTAAGATTATCGTTGTTCGAAAAAAAAAAGGATTCTCCGTGGCTAACAGATAACATTAAACTTTTGCAAAAATTAAGGAAAAAGGCATTAAAGGATTTTAAAAGAACTAAACTACCAGCTAAATGGAATTACTATAAGCAACTAAGAAACTATACCACAACAGCGATTAGGGCGGAAAAAAAGGCTTTTTACAAAAATAAATTTGAAAATTGTACTTATAAGGATAAGTGGCGTGATTTAAGCAAAATTTTGCCATCAAAGCAGAAGCAAATTTCTAAATCTTTTTTATAATCAAAATGAATTACCAATCCTAAATAAATTTTCTTTTCATCCGGTAGATTATAATACTGTGTCTACAATTTTATTACATATTAAGTTTAAAGCATTTGGGGTGGATAATCTTAATATTACTCTGATTCAGCTATGTTGTCCTTTTATTATACCCTTTATTTTACATATAGTGAACGAATGTATTAACAGAAACTATTTTCCCAGACGCTGGAAGGAAGCTTTTGTGTTACCATTGCCGAAGGTACATAATCCAACAGATTTTAGTCAGTTTAGATCTATTAGTATTTAACCAACTTTTTCTAAAATTCTTGAACGCATTCTAGACTCTCAAATTCGTAATTTCCTTAACAGTCATGATATTTTACCACCTAAACAATCTGGATTTAGAACAAATTATAGCTGTACTTCGGCAATGGCAGATGTTATTGATGACGTCATTCGGGTTCGGGACGATGGTAAAATTTCTGCATTGGTGTTATTGGATTACACTAAGGCCATTGTCACTCTATTTTAAAATCAATATTTCATTATATTGGCTTTTCTGATGATGCTATCAATTTAATTGCGTCCTATTTGAATAAGCGCATTCAGCGTGTTAAAATAGATAACGAAATATCTGATCCCTTGGAGGTTAAGAGTGGTGTGCCTCAGGGTAGCATTTTGGGACCTCTGTTTTTTATCATTTACACTTCCACATTTTATCTGCGATTAAAGCATTGTGCCCACCATTTTTATGCTGACGATACGCAGTTATATTATTCATTTTTACCAAGTGAGTTTAAATTAGCCGAGAACAAGATTAATCAAGACTTACAAGCTATTTGTGATGTTTCTTCTAAACATTTATTAAAATTAAATCCCTCAAAGTCATCTATAACATTTATTGGTAATCGAACAAATGTGAATAATATTGTGAATAATATAAACATCAAATTAGGGGACGAATTAATTCCGGTTGTTGACAAATGCAAGAGTTTGGGCCTTATAGTGGATAACGATCTTCGATTTAAGCATCACGTCTCTAACATACTTAAAAAGGCTTATCTGCTTACTTGCACAGATACTATTTGAGTGAAGATATTAAGGGGCTTTTATGCGATTCGTTGGTGCTTTCACAGTGTAACTACTGTGATGTGGTCTATGGATGGTGTCTTGATTATGAGGATAAGGGGAGATTACAGAAGCTGCAAAACTCTTCAAACATTCGACTAATATTTGGCATTCGCAGACGAAACTGCGTTTCCTATAAACTTGACGAACTTGGATGGCTTAATTTTGCAAAATCGAAGAATTGCTCATTCTTTGACATTTTTTTATAAAATTTTAAAATATCGTAGTCCGCCCTATCTTTATCAGAAAATATCTTTTAGAAATGATGTACACCATTTAAATTTAAGCAGAAATACTGTTCATATTCCGCGGCATAAAACACAGTTATTTAAACGATCATTTTCTTACAATTTTGCGTATCATATAAATTCCTTAAATTTAGACCTAGACCGACTTTCAATTTCTATTAACACTTTTGGTAAAAAGATAACTTTACGTTTAATGAATGAGCAGAGTATACACCAAGTGCTTATCTGTAGTTTTAAGTTTTTAAAATTTTTAATTCTTAAATTATCTGTTGCAATTTTTTTTTCTGTATGTTTGGTTAGGACTTTGGTATAGGGATTAAACATTTGTTTTTTTTGTCGTTTCTTAGTTCTTGAATTCAAGAGAAAAATATTAAAAAGTTATTTTCTTGGGTATTTGCCTGGGTATATTCTTTGCATGATAGACTCTTATATTTGAAATTAGCAACTTCTTTTCTTTATATAATTAGGTAGATATATTTTATGTATTTAAAAATGCTATTCAATTGTAAACTATTCAATGAGCGTTACTAAGTTTTTTTTTTAATGAAGTGTGGGCCACAATGTTAAAGACCAGAACCTGCCTTGGCAGAATTCTGAATTTGTCGGCCTTTTATTTGCATACATTTGGTTACTACTGATTAGTTTTTGTAAACATGTATTTTCTTTTTTTTTGGCAAAAAGATTCGAACATTAATGTCAGTGCGGACCTCACCCCGATGCAAAGAAAGCAATTCAGAAACCTTTATAATGAGGTTAAGCTTCGTAAAGAAAATGGCGAAAGTAATATTATAATTCGGTATAAAAATAGTACGCCCTTTATTGCCTATAATAATCCTAAGCTTGACCATGAACATGGGGGTGTTCCTGAGAATGTGCCAAAAAACGGCAACGCCTTAGACCTAACCAACTGAATTGTTTTTTCCAAAATGTTGGGGGAATGAAATCAAAAATTAATGAATTTTCCAGAAGTGCAGTGAGTTCTGTCTATGATGTGATTGTGTTGCTGGAGACATGGCTCCATAGTGACATTTGTGATGCTGAGCTATTGCTTTCTGGCTATAACATTTTTCGAACTGACCGCTGCAGCTTCAACAGCTCAAAATCTATTGGCGGAGGTGTTTTGATTGCAGTAAGTAAAAACCTCAGATCTATGTGTTTGAAGGGGCCATATAACGATGTTGAACAGGTATTTGTTATGGTAGGGTGCGGTTTGTCAAGGATTATTTTCGGTGCAGTTTATTTGCCCCCTCTTTCACCCTTGGAAAAATATCTACACCATGCAGAGAGTGCAGTTGCTTTGGCTGAGGAAAATGGTGATGCTCAGTTAGTCCTGATGGGGGACTATAACTTGCCTGAGGCAACCTGGTGCAGAGTTGATGGTAATGTTGGAGTTCAGTGTCCTCGGGTGAGCCATGCTAATGCGCTATGCAATGTGTTTGCTATCCTCAGCCTCGTGCAGATCAATGGCATACCTAACTCCAATGGTGTGTTCCTTGACTTGGTGTTCTCGGATCGAGTGGATGTGAGAGTTGAAGTTGCTGCTGATCTTCTCCTGCCTGTATCGGCTCATCATGCAGCATATAATGTTGTTGTGCCAGTTAACCAGTTCCGGGCTGCTTTGGAGTTTGATGTTTACTATTATGACTTTAGAAACTGTAATTATGAGCTCCTGAATGATCTTTTGGCCGCTGTTGACTGGGAGGCCACATTGGAGTCTAATGACATTGATTTAGCAACTGAGAATTTTTACTCTACATTGTATGACTTTATCAATGTGTGTACACCAATAAAACGCTTTAAAAGCTCTAGTTTTCCGGTGTGGTTTTCCAGGGAACTTCAGGCTGTGGTTATCCAAAAAAGGATTGCCCATAGAAAGTATATGATGACAAGATCGCAGGATGATTACTTGTTATTTTCCAATTTAAGATCTAGATGTGGTAGGTTAAGGGAAATGTGCTATAATGATTACATTGTAAATATGGAACAGAGAATAAATGTTGATCCATCTTTGTTTTGGAGGCATGTTAGTAACTCTAAGCGGTTTGACAGCTATCCCGCCACTATGTTTTTAGAGGATAGGAATGGTAATTGTGGTGGGGAGGTTGTGAGTTTATTTGCTGATTATTTTTCGTCTGTGTATGCACATACCCCGTTGGCTATCCCAGATTATTACTCTAGAATCGGTGGTTACTCTAATATCAGAGAAATGTCTCTTAGTCTCGAGACGGTATTTAATGGCATTCTGTCACTCAAGTCAAGATTAACCAGTGGTCCTGATGGAGTTCCGTCATTTCTCCTGAAGGCCTGTATCTTCTCACTTAGCAAGCCCCTCTGGTTGCTATTTAATAACTCCTTAAGAACTGGTACTTTTCCAAATTTTTGGAAAAACTCATTTATCACTCCAATTTTTAAGTCTGGTGATCGTAGCAATATAGCTAATTATAGGGGGATTTGCATACAGTCTGCAATGCCAAAGCTGCTTGACTCACTTGTTACTGAATTTCTGGCATGGGAGTGTAGGGGTTTAATCTCTGAGGAACAGCATGGTTTTTTGGTGGGCCGCTCAACAGTGACGAATTTGATGACATTCCAGGATCATCTGCTGGATGCCTTTGGGAAAAGACTTCAGGTTGACAGTGTATACACTGATTTCACAAAGGCATTCGACAGGGTGGACCACTCTTTGCTGTTGGCTAAGATGGGTGCATTGGGTTTTGGTACTAGCATTTGTAGATGGTTTGGTAGCTTTCTAAGGGAGCGTGTTCAGTGTGTTAAAATTAATAATTTTGTTTCGAGGAAAATTGCTGTTACCTCGGGGGTTCCTCAGGGCTCCCATTGTGGGCCATTGTTATTACTGCTGTTTGTTAATGACATTTCTCTTTTTATAAAAAAATCGAATTACCTAATGTTTGCTGATGATCTGAAAATATTTAGGGAAGTAAACTGTGTGAGAAATTGTGGTTTATTGCAGTCCGATATCAATAATGTGTTTGTGTGGTCTACTTTAAATGGACTGGAGTTGAACATTAAAAAGTGTTGCTGTATTACGTTTGCTAAAATAAGAGATCCTATTAGCTCTGATTATTTCATAAATGCTGAGGCGCTGCAGCGTGTCACCGAAGTTACGGACCTGGGTGTAGTGTTGGACTATAAATTGCTTTTTAATAGTCATATAAATTTAATTGTTCGGAAGGCTGGTCGGAGCATAGGCTTTATTGTCAGATTTGGCAGGGATTTCTCTTGTGATTTGTAAAAAAAATTATTTTGCGCATTTGTGCGTTCTTCGCTTGAATATGCTAGTCAGGTGTGGTCCCCTCGGTACGCTGTCTATAATAATGAGATTGAAGCGATACAGAGAAGATTTCTGCGAGCTTGTGCATTTCGCTTAAGTATCCCTTTATTGTCAGGTCACACTAACTATAGTGAGACTATGTCACAGTTAAATTTAATTTCACTGGAAAGCAGGAGGCTTTGTGCTGATGTATGTTTTGTCTTTGGGCTGGTGAATGGTGCTATTGGTTCCAGTTATCTTCTTGGGCGCTTGAACTTCAATACCGTTCACCGGACTAGAGCCACAAACTTATTCTATATTGAGCCGCAGGGGACCAATTATGGTTTGCATAGGCCTCTCGTGAGGATGCAAGATTTGTTTAATAGGTATAACTTGCCATTACATCTATCAGTTTCTTCTTTAAAAAAAAAGGCTATACAGAGTGTTATTCTTGATTCTTCTTCTTGTGTCTTGCATCCTCGTTGAGGGTAACTTTCTTTTTGTTTTTTTAATGTTAATTATAGATACTTTTTTTTTTTAATATCAATTCAAATTTGTAATTTGATTGTAAAAATGGAGTTTTCCGTGGAAATAAATAAATAAATAAAAAATATTTATTATTATTATTATTATTATTATTATTATTATTAATTTATCAAAGAGTAAAGCACAGCCTTTGAAAGGAAAAATAGCAATACTGGAAGAACGAACACCATAAAACATAAAATCGACACTGGAAGTGCTCACTCTTATCCTCCGCTGTTACCAGTAACGAAGCAGTATTAGTGGACAAAATGCCTGACGATGGAATTATTGAAGAGTCATCAAGCCCATGGTCATCTCCTGTTGTCTTAGTCACCAAGAGGGATGAGATTACCAGATTCTGCGTGGACTATCGAAGGCTCAGACCATCTGTATGTGTTTTGACTACCTTATACAACTAACTTGTCGCGTCTACGTTATTTTCACATGAATCATCACCCATCGAGAAGATTCCTGACCGCTATATTATTTTCCCGATGTATAGTGGTGCGGTCGCTTCCGGAATAATCCCGATATGTATTCGACTGGATATCAATAGTGCGCAAATCGAGTGCTGAATTGTAAAGGTCTATTAGTTATAAAGTTATAGGAGTAATATAGTATGTTTAATTGTATACAGTGTTGAGGAATAAAGAGAGTATTATTTCAAAATAGTAAAAGTTGTGCTTTTGTCAAAACTCACGGGACAAACGTAACAATATGGTATCTACCCTGTTTTGCCTCCCACTAATACGATCAGACTAATACATCGTTTATGTTTTCTTGCTTTCAGATGGTTTTCAAATACCAAAGAAAGAATAATAGAGAAAATTAGTAGACGAAAAGCTTGCATTTGGTAGTAACTGCTGTAGTAAACGGTTCATTGCAATATCACCTAGCGTCAGTTAAGTTAGCGGTTCCCTGAACCACCTTTGAACACCACATAATGAAACCTCAAGATAATGCAGCCTACGTGTTTCGAAAATTTAGCGTAGCAAATAGTATATTATTTTATATGGAGGAAAAGTGATACTTTTCATGGCGCGCTCGTGTTTAACAGCCGAACGGAGTGAGGCTGGTAATAGAGAGCAAGCCATGAAAAGTAACTTTTCCTCCAAATAAAATATGCTGTTTTTTCTTCAAATGTCGACAAATCAATGCAAAAACGTCTTTTTTTAATAGTAATAATAATTATTATTAAATATAAGTGGGTTCGCAAGGCGGCTTAGACCGGTGCGGTGTCGGTGAATAGGCTCAGGTTGTTGCTATAGTAATGTAACATAAAGCTGTCAGTGGACAATGTCAACAATAATTATTTTTTTAAGATTGCGTCTCCGATTGCGTTTTAATTCCGTATTGATAAGCAGTTATTGAGTAAGTTCGATTAAATAATAACCAATTTGTTCCTAAATTAGTGATTTTTAGAAATGCAGTCACAAATTGAGTGATAAATACAAATTTTAGTTTAAAATAAATCTTGAGTTGTTGACGCTTATTTTGTTGTTTGTTTGTATTGTATCTATGTTGCTATGACAACACTTTTACCTCCGCCGGCGGAAAAGTGAAAAGTAAAGCTCCGGCGGAGGAAAAACGAAACTTCACGGCCGCCTACACAGTCGAGTAATGACGGATTTACTGACGTTTGAAGAAAATAGTTATTTGTTTTACTAGGCAGCAAAGTAGTAGATAGCAGAGCGTAGCGAGGCTAGGAATTCAGCTAAGGCAGTCAATCTACTTTGCCGAGTTGAACGTATAATTTTTTCTTTGATTGTTTATAATGATATATGTATATTGTATATTTGCAAATTATTACAATTCCCACAGTCTTTTTATTTTTCCTGTAGTGATAAATTAAAATTTGATATAAATCGCAATTGTTGCAACGGTTGGTTGCTATGGAAATGTATATGTCCATAATAATTCTGTGGTCGGCACTAAAAAGGTCATAAGTATAGATTTAACAACTTGCGGAAACAGCTGTTAAAGTTTAAATGTTGACCCTGAAATCATGTGAGGTAGTTGTGTTGGTGATTTACCTATTACGTATCGGTTTTTATAAATTTCTTTAAGAAAACGTGTTATTTTTTATTAAAAATCCTGTATTAATTTAAAAAATAAATACTTGTTCCTTTACTAGTTTTGCAGATGATTAAATGTAAGACAATAAAAAGGGCATACGTGCACTTACAACACTAAATGATTTAGCGAGTGCCTTTACAATAGTATATTATATACCTAGGTTGAGAAGTAGGCCATTATTTACCGAGCACTTTTATATCCTGAGGCGCGTAGCGCCGAAGGATATAATGTGCGAGGTTAATAATGGCCTTCTCAACCGAGGTATATATAGATTTTTTTTTACTACTAACACTGATATATTACCATATTTGATTCGATTTGATTTTTATATTAGTCATTTTCTACTTATTTTTCAAATAGTTCGAAATATCAGGTAGGCTGGAAGTTCAGTTGTCTAACTGACAGATATCGTAACATAATCTCCT
>MU185539.1:2589-45594 GCA_016904865.1 Pissodes strobi
AAAAAAATAATTTTTACAACAAAAACTAAACTATGCTAGAATTTTCAAGCTTTCTTAATAATAGGTTTCCTTGCGTACAATCGATAATGATAATAACAAGATTTTTCATCTTTGCAGCCTAAGCTGGACACATGGTAGATGCTAGGGCTTTTTTGCCACACTGTATACTACGTTATTTGATAATAGTAGCAACAAATCGAACCTTCAGTACCAATTTAAAACTTTAAAAGACTTACTTTTGGAAATTTTCCTGACGTTCCTAGAAAATAATCTTATAGTACTACCGAGGGAATATGCACATCACAGGTACGTGTTCGACCCTGACTAGGCAGCTCGCTCGCCTATATTTTACAACTAATGATGTACGTAACAAATTATTTTGTATAATTAATTTATATTTCAGTCCAAATGCATGTAGCTCATTAGTTAGGTACCTCTCCTGGGATGGTTAATTACTTAAAATAACTGCGATGCACTTTATCTAAAATAGCATAGCCGCCGCCGTCTCGTGTAGTACTCGAAAATCGTACCAAATATCTCTTTTTGAAAAGCTTTATTATTAAAAAAAATATAGGCTTTATAAACATTTAATTTGCTTCGATGGCTAAGGTAATTACAATGCACCAATCATATAGGAGCCAGTCTTTGAGATGCATTTTCAGCCAGTTGATCACCAGAATCAAGTTCTACATTTCAGACTTATAAAGCATCAATTTTATTCGTTCAGCTGCCTTATGTGATATGGCAACGGCCTTCCTAGGTCTGTTGATATTGCCTGCGGTTGCTGTTGCCTCGCGTACTCATACGCCCCTTTTTTCATGCGCTATACAAATCCGCTCCGGGCTCCTTCAAATAAGAATCTCTCCATTCAGCCTAGCCCCAATGAATGTGATATCTAATGGCCCGGTAGAAATTGACATAATTATCATCATCATAGTCTAGGCTTTTCCAAAGCCTTCATCCTTCCATTGTTTATTTCCCTTTCATGTTTTGGAACAGCCCAGGCTAGGTACTCTTTGATTGCACACACTCTAAATCGAAGGATTTCCAGTTCGTTTCCTTGTTCCATCACCGTACGTGCATTAAATCGACACGTTTGTGCCACCTCCGTCAACAATGTCTCCAATCTGATTCGATCTGGTACCGATACGCTCAGGTGAATGACTGACACATAACGGCTGTCACTATGTTTCCTTTTTTAACATAACACGAGTAGTACGTCTAAATTTTAAATATTCATTTAGTGTTAACCCAAATTCAAGGATGATACCGCTAGCTGCGAACATTCCATTAACCCTGTGTTCGGTAGTCGTAAGGAGATTTATCGACTCTTATACGGGTCGTATCGTAAGTACCGATCGCTTCCTATTATCGGCCTTAAAGCGCCCGTTACTGCCTGTTAGTTGCTTTAAGTGCTTTATATGTAACATGTAAGCTAAGTATTTAAATCGTGCTCGGGAGTGCTAATTTAAAAATGATTTTTTTTTGCCAAACGTCATTACCTCTAACAGTACTGGTTGGTGCACCTCAAATTGAGCCGAATTGATTGAGGCTGTTCTGTTACTGGAAAGTTATTAAAAATCAGAGTCTCACGGATGCGTTTGATCTCCTAAAAGTCGCCCAACACGATTCGGTACACTTCTCCAAACTCATATTTTGATTACTTTTCAAAGAAATAATTCAAGGCTTGCTGTTAATAATCAAATCAGTACTGTCGTATTTGGGTACTTTTCTTCTTTATTTTTTTAATTTATTTATTTTGAGTGTGTGTGGTATACGTGATGCTTAGTTTTTCAAATTTTCCGTTCAAGCTGTTATTGTCTTATGTACTTGTTTGTTTCTTGTGCTTCGTTTGTATTTGATAATAATTTAATTCCTTTAATTTATTTTATTTTATTTACTCTGGGCTAGTTTTGGATAATGGTCTTAAAAGACAAAAAGTTTCGCGTTTCAATTTACTGTCTGATTTGGTATTTTGTACTTTATATTTTACTTTTTATCCCTTTAATTTATTTTACATAATTTTGCGTCAGCTTAAAATACGAATTAAAATGTTTCTTTTTAAAGTTTTATATACTTATCTTCTTGCTCCTTGTGCTTAATTTGTATTTGATAATAATTTCATTCTTTTATTTTATTTTACTCACTCTGGGTTAATTTGGGTTAATGGACTTAAAAAAACAATCAAAGTTTCACTTTTCAGATTCGTTTTTCCAGTTTATTGTCTTTTTTGTGTTTTGTACTTTATTATTTTACTTTTTAGCAATCTAATTTTCTTACATAACTTTGCGTCGGCTTAAAAGATTACTTTAAGTATTGTTATATGTGATGTTTACTGTTTCACTGTTTCAGTTTTCTCTTTAAAGTTTTGTGCTTCATTAGTATTTGATAATAATTTTATTCCTTTATTTTATTTTACTTAGTCTGGGTTAAATTGAGTTACTGTATTTGATTTTATTGTGCGCTGTCCTGATAATACTGCTTATCGTGCGTGTAAGCAGGCAACACAAAATACACGTATAATAAGTTGTTGTATGCTAATGCTACGAGGCACGGTCAAGTGTGTTTGTGATTTTAGATTTTAATGTTTTATGTCTGTTCCTTGTGCATCATTAATGTTTGACAATAATTTAATTCCTTTATTTTATTTTACTTAGTCTGGGTTAAATTCAGTTAATGGACTTAAGAGGCCAATTAAAACTTCACTTTTCACTTTATTTTCGTGGTTTGTACTTTATTATCTTACTTTTCATCATTTTATTTTATTTTATGTAAACTTGCGTCAGCTTAATAAACATATTATTTGCTTTTTAATTTTATTGACTTGCTTACTTGTTTTCTTGTGCTAGTTTCGCTTGTATTTCAGCAATAATTATTTAATTTTACTTAGTCAACATTTGTTTGAGTAAGCAGAAAATACTAGTTAAAATTTGATTTATTAAGATTCTTTGAAGTTTTATTAACTTTCCTTTATTGACTGTCCTTTTTGTGTTTTGTTTTTTATTATTTCATTATATTTTGCATAGCTTGAGTGGGCCCAAAAACTTAATAAAATGAAACGAATCATGGTATTTAACTTTTTCATTTTTGTTTTTAAAATATCAATAACTTTTTTTATTTTTATTATTTCTTTGACTTTCTTTCTTTTTCGTTGTAATTTTTATTTTTGACTTCTTCTTTATTTAATTATATTTTACATAATCAATGATGCATTATATTTAATCGTTTGTTTTGCTTTTCAGATTTGTTTCTCCTGTTTAGCAGACAGCTTTTGTTTAGAACTATATTATTTTACTTTTTATCCACTTAAATTATTTTGCATACGCTTGCGTCGGCTTAAAAGTCAAATTTAAATATCATTATATATTATGTTTACGTTTTCAGTTATCTTTTTAAAGGTTTATAAACTTACTTTGTTTGTTCCTTGTGCTTTATTCGTATTAGATAATTTAAATCCTTTATTTTATTTTACTTTATATTACTTAGTCTGGGTTAAATTGAGTTAAGGTATTTGATTTTATTGTGCGCTGTCCTGATAATACGGCTTATCGTGCGTGAAAGCAGGCAACACAAAATACACGTATAATAAGTTGTTGTATGCTAATGCTACGAGGCACGGTCAAGTGTGTTTGTGATTTTAGATTTTAAAGTTTTATGTCTGTTCCACATTAGTGTTTGATAAGAATTTAATACTTTTATTTTATTTTATTTTATTTTATTTTACTTAGTCTGGGTTAAATTCAGTTAATGGACTTAAGACGTCAATTAAAACTTCACTTTTCACTTTATTTTCGTGGTTTGCACTTTATTATGTTACTTTTCATCATTTTATTTTATTTTATATAAACTTGCGTCAGCTTAATAAACATATTATTTGCTTTTTAGTTTTATTGACTTGCTTACTTGTTTTCTCGTGCTAATTTCGCTTGTATTTCAGCAATAATTATTTAATTTTACTTAGTCAACGTTTGTTTGAGTAAGCAGACTTAAAATACTAGTTAAAATTTGATTTAATAAGATTTTTTGAAACTTTATTAACTCTCCTTTATTGACTGTCCTTTTTGTGTTTTGTTTTTTATTATTTTATTATATTTTGCATAGCTTGAGTGGGCCCAAAAACATAATAAAATGAAACGAATCATGGTATTTAACTTTTTAATTTTTGTTTTTAAAATATCAATAACTTTCTTATTTTAATTTTTTCTTTCTTTCTTTCTTTTTCTTTATAATTTTTATTTTTGATTTCTTCTTTATTTAATTATATTTTACATAATCAATCATGCATTATATTTAATCGTTTGTTTTGCTTTTCAGATTTATTTCTCCTATTTATTGTCGGCTTTTGTTTTGAACTATATTATTTTACTTTTTATCCACTTAACTTATTTTGCATACGCTTGTGTCGGCTTAAAAGTCAATTTTGAATATTATTATATATTATGTTTACGTTTTCAGTTTTCTTTCTAAGTTTTATAGACTTACTTTGTTTGTTCCTTGTGCTTCATTTGTATTTGATAATTTCATTCCTCTATTTTATTTTATTTTATTTACTCTAGTTTAGTTAAGGTTCGCTTTTCAAATTTATTTATCCAGTTTATTGTCTGTTTTTGTGTTTTGCACTTTATACTTTACTTTGTATCCTCTTAATTTATTTTACATAAGTTTGCCTCACCCTAAATGCTTAATTTATTTATTTTACTTTTAAGAGGCCAATTAAAATTTCATATTTCAGATTTGTTTTCAGTTTTTTGCCTGTTTTTTGTTTTGTACTTTATTATTTTTCTTTTTATCATTTTCATTTATTTTATATAAGTTTGCGTCGGTTTAAAAAGCATATTGAATGCTGTTCAGTTTTTTAAAAGTTTTATTGTCTTTCTTACTTGTTTTCTTTTTTTAATTTAGCTTTTATTTCATGAATTATTTCCTTAACTTTATTTTATTACTTATTCAACATTTGTCTGGGTAAGTAGACTTAAAAACAAGTTAAAATTTAATTTTTCATATTTTTTGAAGCTCTATTAGCTTTTCTTTATCGCCTTACCTTTTTTTTTGTTATGTATTTTTATATTTTATTTTGCATAGTTTGAGTGGGCCCAAAATCATAGTAAATTGAGACGAATCATGCTATTTAGCCTTTTCAGTTTAGTTTTTAAAGTTTCAATGACTTTCATGTTTTTGTTCTGTATTCTGTTACTTTACTTTGTTAATTTTATTTTATATTACATATGACGAGATGATTCAGAAAATGTCGTGATACATTGTATTTGGCTTTTTCATTTTAATTTTTTTCATTGACTTTCTTGTTTTGTGTTCTATGTTTTTCATGTTTGTCATTAAAATTGTGAATTGGTTTTAAAGCTTTATCAAGTTTCCTGTTTTTTATACTTTTTATTTTATTATTTAATTTTATTTTGCATAGCTTAAGTAAGCATACAAATATAACAAAATGAGACAATTTATGCTATTTAGCTTTTTAAGTTGTGTTTTTGATGTTTTAATGACCTTTTTGATTTTGTTTTAATCTTTTTACATTACTTTGTGATTTTTGTTTTATTTCACACAAGATAAGCGGATTAAATATAGAAATTGTCATGATACACGCTATTTAGCCTTTTTTTCATTGGTTTTCTAGTTATTTGTTTTGTATTTTTATGTTTAACATTTTGTTTCACCTTTAATTAATTTTATTTTACATAATTAGTTTTATTATTAAAATTACAGTTCTTTAATTTTTTTCGAGGTTTTATGAATTTGTTATTTTAATTTTTTCATTTTAAAATATTATACAAAATTTAAGTGATTATACTAGGCAAATTCAGATGACGTGATTAGTGATAAACTTGTACCTTTCTTAGTCTTTTTCAAAAATGTGTATCGACTTTTTCGTTTATCCTTTTTGTATTTTGTTATTTCACTTCCTTCATTTGGTTTATTTTTATATAGTTAATGCTCTTAAAAGAGAAAATAAAATGATGCTACATGTGATATTTTTTTTTTAGATTTGTTGCCGGTTAGTTTTAGTGACTTATTTTTTTTTCTTTTCTTTAATTTATTTTACATAATTTGAGTGATCGTAACATTTCATTCCAAATGATGTTATAAATGATATTAGTTTTGTCTTAAAAGCTTCATGCGTTAACTTTCTTATTTATTTAGTTATATTTTTCAATATTTTACTTCCTTCATTTTATTTTATATTACTTAAGTAATTAGGTAGTCGGCTTAAAAGCAAATTAAAATAATCTGTTGTGTGATTATCACTTTTCTCAGTTTTATTATTAAAATTCTCTTCACTTACCTCTTCTTTTGTGTTTTTTCTTTTATTATTGTACTTTTGATTTTTTTAGATTTTACTTAGTTTGAGTGGGCTTAGACGACATATCAATTTATTTAAATATTTCGTTTTTTGACTTTGTAGATGACTTTTTTTGGTATTTTTGGCGTTTTGTTCTTACTTTTTTTTCTTAGTTTTTGTTTTATTTTACATAGTTCAAGTGGGCTTAAAAGGAGCATGATGTGATATGTAATCATAGTTTTTGCAGTTTTGTTGAAGCATTGTTGAGTTCCTGCTTTTATATGTCTCGTATTTTACTACTTTATTTCCTTCCTTTTATTTAATTTTGCATACTTTGAATGTACTTTAGTTCATTAATTTTTATATTCTTATTTAATATTTTCATATTTTGCTTCCCTGCTTTCTTTATTTCATTTTGCATATTTAATAATTCTGTAGGTTACCGAATTATTCTTTTTATTTTGGCAACCTCTGGTGCGCGATATTGACGTTTGAAAAGTGACAGTTTGAATATTATGACAGGCTGTGTTTGTATTCTACAGCTTGTCAAAATAATCAAAACGTCAACTTTCAAATGTCAATATTACGAAAAGAATTTATTTTAAACTCAAAGTGTAGGGTATCAAATTTTTCAGAATTACACGTAGATTTTAGGAATGCAATCATATACAGGGTATTTCATTGGAATAAATTAAAATTTTCTTTGCAATGGGCTTTGGGTTCAATATTAAAAGAAATGCAGTGGCGCCGCTTGATGTAGGTACAAGGTCTACGTCAGTTCCCATACCTACTACCAAAGTTCTTACATAATTTGTCGATTTAATTTATTGTCGAGAGTCCTATACAAGCACAGCCTTCGGGTTAATTAATTATATTTGTGACAATGACCGATTAATGTAATACATTTTTATTCTCGTGCAGCAAATTATTGCAATTTACATAATTACGCAAAATATTCCTAAAAAACTAAAAATGTGTTGCAGCGTTGACGATATAGCTTGTTCATACTTACGTTTATTCAAAAAAATCACTTCACTATCACCAGACAATAACCGTCTGACCCTAAGAGTGAAAGTATCCTTTTTAAGAACATAATTTCAGATTACATTGTGCAATCCATTACCTCCTTAGCATAATAATACAATAATAATAAGCGAAGCCTTCGATTTTGAGATACAGGGTGGATTTTCTTATGGATAATTAAATGTAAATTGTCAAGAGGCGAATTTCACGCAGCATCCTAGATTTCCAATATAAAAAAAAAACAATGGCAACGTTGTAGAAGAGTACGTCTATGCTTTATAGGGGCTTTTTGAAAATATTTCGAAGTAACTGAGAAGAAAATGGAAAATCTTACACTCTATATCGAGGAACTCTTTATAATATTTTTGGAATCACCCTCTATAGTACAATTATTGATCGATTTTAATATATGTATATCTTTCCCACATGAGGCCACGCATCACAACTTCCGCCCTTATCTGTGCGCACCTGGCTTATTTCAGCTACGTAGGCCAAGCGGTTTGAAATGTTTCGTCTTGCGTGAGCCATCATCAGAGATTCAAATCAGATCGACCACATCATACATTCCATGCCTTCATCTCAATTGTTATTATTCATCCGCGTGAGCTACACAATTTTAAAAGCTTCCAACATTTTGCAAATATTCCGTAATGCTGGAATGCGCCATGAGCGCACGTAGGGTTAAGCATATTAACCGATGGACGCCACTGAGTTTCTTTAAATTTAAAAGCCGTTTTCAGATAAGCAACCAATAATGCACAAATATTTTTTATCGGAAGAAATATTGAGAAAAGTTGCTTTTTACAGGCTCTTTGGCCAAATTTTGCCGGATTTTGTGCTTTAGGTAATTTTTACTGTCATTAATAACATGTGAGAAATAGCATAGGCGACAAAATTAAGTATAATTTTGTACCGACCTCTCTAACAAGGATCGATATCGATTTTATTGTGCGCTGTCCTGATAATACGGCTTATCGTGCGTGTAAGCAGGCAACACAAAATACACGTCTATCAAGTTGTTGTATGACAATGCTACGAGGCGCGGCCAAGTATGTTTGTAATAATGTGTGATTCGTATAATGACGTTACGCAAACGCTAATCTAGTCATGTTCACTTTTAGCCGTTAGCTGTGGTATCCAGTACCGTTCCAACTGCGTCGGCCGTAGCGCTATTTTCTGGGGCTTTGGTCTGTCTGTACCACCAACTACGGAGGGGCACCCTAGTCAAAATTGGGCTCGGCAGAAGAATTTCTTCTATGATAAGAAATTCAAGGCACACAATTCAGTAAGTATCACTATACTCGTTCCTAATAAGCTAGTTTCAGAACTTTAAAACATCCGCCTACGGGTTGCCTACCTAACAGGCAAAATGACCGGTTTATTGGCTTTCATAAAATGATACGCCAAGCCCGTTTTGTAGCAATTGCCAGAATTCCAGAGACAAGACCCTGAATTTGAGAGGCTGTAGAATCTATGCACTTTAACCTATAGCGTTGGCTGAGCTATTATCAGTCAACGCCTATAGCCAAACTGATTAGGTTTTAATGATCTTCTAGCGCTTAAAACCGGTTATGAACAAATTTTCTGCTTTTTCGGCCACTTCCGAATAACAGGAAAAATATATCTGAAACTAAGACAGCAAATTGTGTTTTACAGGTTTTCGGGTATACAGCTACTGAAATTGAGGAAAATGTCAATTTTTATCAATATTTTTATCAAAATTATAGTAATGAGAGAGCAGTTTATTTCACATTTCTCAATGCGCTCTTTTCAACGTTTACATCACGTAGAATCTAATCAATTTAGATAATAGGAAGATGAAGGTCTTTTTCAAAAAAAAATATACCACTTTTATGGACAATTGATTCAAATGTATATGTTTACTTAGGCGACGCGTCAAAAACAATTCCTGGTTTCTGCGCAACATCGACTCCTGTAGAAGAAAATGCACCGAAGCTATGTACAAGATCGCCCAGCCGTCGAACAGTTCACTCGAAGACATCCAAGCCGAATCCGGATCCGTGGAAATAGGGAGAGTGGGCGAAACCACCAGTCTTCCGGTCTTCAGCCGACGTTATTCTTCCGACAATCGGCGAGGCGCTAAACACCCACAGGAGACGCCACTGGAAAGCTTGTACAGGTACTGTAGCTATATTTTTTAAACGGATTTTATTGAGTGTGCTGGCTAGTTGTCAGGGCAGCGCCAAGATTGGCGAAAAAATTAAGAAGAATCAGGCGTCAGTGTCACCAACCCTAGGGCTGTTTTCTAATCTAGGGCAATTCAATAATAATATACCAATGAATATTTTTAGCAACGAATCATTCGACTCTAACAATTATTCCTCACAAAATGTGATAACAGACGAGAGGGATGAGCCGAGGAGGAGAAAGAGCACCAGCCACGAAATTCCTTCGAACAGACCAGTCACTAGAAACTTCCGAAAATCGGTCGTTGAGCAAGGATGTTACGGAGATGGGAGAAGGTAAAACAATAATGATAATCTATAGTTAATTATTTACCTAGAAGATAACACGTAATCCTATTCTTATAACGGTTTGAGCGAGTAATCGGGATTGGGTGTCCCGAACAGCTGTTCAGGATGTCCACTTCCTCGAAAATTTGACAGTTCCGCAATGGCTACTCACAGCTGTTGCGTTTAACCTAACCATGCCTTTCAGTAGTGTTTTTGATTGTTATTTGTAAATATTTAAGGCAAACATCGAAGAAGAGGAAAAAATCCGACAAGATGATAAACGAAGCAGAAGACGAAGATCTCTATATCGTCGACCCGGTCCAGCCGGAAGAAAGGAAACCAGTTTCCAGATTCTCGCAAAGATCGCGCGGCGAGGATTCGAGCCCTACGCGACTGGGCTTCAAGAGACATTCGGAACGGTTCCGAAGACAGCAGCTAAAGCCAAAGAGTCAACAAATTACTCGTAAAACCAGAAGCGGGAGGGTGTACTCTTATAGATTGTGAGATTTTAACCGGCAAATTATTTTGTAAAAATAATTTTAATAAAAGGTTATATGGTACAGGCACCCAGCCCACTTGTTAATGCTTCTTAGTAAGGAAACTAATTAAAGGATACCTCTCTATATTCTCATAATCTGGCAATTCCTGTATATTCAGTGTTGCCTTTGGTGACTATTACATCATAATCTGAAACTCAAATACTTACAACAAAGCAAAGGACAATATATTAAAGCGAGTTAAACATATTTGAATTATCTATTTAATAATAATATGATTGGGTATTTCTGCTACTGATGTAAGTGATGAAACTACTGAAGGCACCCAAGCGAGGCTTCACCTGTGAAGCACGGGTGCTTTTAGTGAACTTGGTTGATAGCAATTTTAGCGCCATCTCATGACTGTCATTGTAAAAAACTGATTTAAAGAATCATGTGATATAAGTAACCGATAAGTATCGACATTTGAAAAACAACTGCAACTGATCATAAAATAATAATATAGGCCTCTAGCAGGGTTGCCGCTTTTGATCATTGTTCTTCCTCTTCTTTCTTTCGGTGCTAAATGCTTTATGTGTAAAGGGAAAAATCTCAGATCGAGAAGTATCAATGCTTACAATTTTTTCCGATATCGAAAAGGATGTGATCAGAAATATCGATATAAAATGTGTGACAATATCGATAGGTACGTTACAATATCCAGTTTTTAACGTTTCGTTTCAATACCTAAAATCATGGTTTACCAGAAGTGTAATTGATATAAATATATCAGCTACTGTTCATTTAATTGGGATTAGAACCAATTTGGGGGTAATATTATTATATTTACTATCAATATCACTGTGTAAGTGTAAGCCATCCATCGGCGTTGCCAGATCGTCAGATTACATGGTCTGTTCGTGATAATGCATCTGACTGCGTTTACTTATGGTGCTAATGATGACATGCCGAGCACATAAAATAAGTCTACTATCTACTATAGATAAGGTTTCACAATCAAAAGTAAAAATCACTCGTACAATATTGTTTTGATGAAAATTCCGTAAATTCAATTCACAAACTAATCAATCTAAAAGTTTGGCATCCCTCTGAGCGAAATCGCACCCGGCAGCGAAACTGCGTTCCGCGGCAAATCGTCCTAGACAATGGCTCGTTTGGCATGATCTCATCCGTTAGTTCACGTGTCCTCGAGTGGTGCGACACGTGCCGGAACGCAGCCCAAATTGCTGTCTAATCCCATTATTTGGCGGCGGCCTGGTGACCGGACTATTCTTGATTTATTATTCTTTTGTTTGCTTTGGTAGGGTTTATTAGGCGTTAGGCCGAATGGGGTTTGTATCACTTGACAAGTGGCTACTACAGGTCCTTAGTGAATAAAATTTCCAACTCGTGGTAAAATAAATATATTAAATACGAATACACATTGCACCTGCGTGCTCTGGATTAATTCTCAGGGAGACAAAACATCTAGTTGCCATTACGTTACATTTTCTTCCTTTTCTAATAACCTTCTGGCCATTAGGCTCAAGGTGCTTTCAGAGACGCAGTAGAAATAATTTTACCATAACTGCGTCTCGTGGGCTGTTGCTACTAATATTTTTAAAATTAAATTACAAGTTAAAAATACATCGTCATCGATACACTATTAAACACATCATTACAACGTTTCCTTCGGCAGTTCAGTTCTTTAAAAAGCCATCTGGCTCTATCACAATGAGGCAGTCGGTGTATCATAACAAAGAGCACCTTCCACTCCATTGCCGATTACAATAATATAATTCATAAGTCGCGTGGCCTTCGGACTGAGCATTTGGCAGCCGGCATCCCCCTCGCGCTCGCCCTCCGTCTATTATTCCCGCTTACTTCATTACATTGCAAGTGCATGAGAGCCTTTTCACTTGCCAGATCGTGCCATTTATTATGGGACAAGTGGATGTTTAATGGATGTTATTCGATATAATAAAACGGGGGTTGTATTGGGTGTAATGCAATGATAAATATAGTATTTTATAGTATAATTATATCTTATATAATTACCTTTGGCAAAATAAAAATTGCATTTTTTATCATTCGAGATACCTACCAAAAAATTATTGTATATAACAAATTCCCTAGACAGTGCTGTGACAGCGAAACATTCGAAAATTAAAAATCTAACTGAGGGCGAATTATAGAGTCCCAAAGGGAATGTGATGGCGCATGCCGCTGTCCTTTCCCAATCGCTCTGTTCCTGGTTTGCGGCTCCCTAAGGATTTGCCTAGCCTAGCATGTGATTCCTGCCTTTACAGGCGTATGACGGGTCAAAACGTGGGAATGTGATGTACCCATGTGTCCGACATATACTTTTTTTTGCAAATTCATCTCGGTGGATTACAATGTCACTAAAAATATCAAAACTGTAACAACTGACGCGTTTAATTCGAGATAAAGCTAATACCTGATTAAATTCAGTCAGTTTACACTGAATTTAATTGAATTAAACATTTCGGTGCAATCGTAATTATGATTCAATAAATATAGCACTGGACGGTTTCTTATATTAGACTCTAGAGCTAACGTTTGTTTATGTACATCCAGGCACCCGGCACCTGGCACCCACCTCCCGAATCCTGGCACTCTGTTTGACTTCCATGGCTTCGCGATGCAATCAGTTGTGTTTAAGTCCGCTGATGGTCTGGGGGTCTGCATGGTTAGCCTTCACTTCGGCTACTCGGGTTCAAACTCCGTCGGTTTTTTTTAAGCTTATATTTCTAAACAGTTTCTTTCTTGATTTTGTGTATGTCTTAGGTTAGTTTTGGTTTGCACTTGGTTAGTTTCCTTTTCTTGAGCCCCCGTAGCGAGCGAAGCGAGCGGAAGGCCATGTGACAAGTGAAATATTACTTGTTGTAATACTTGCCCGTACTTTGTCAGCATTTTCTACGATATATTTTGCTTTATCTAACTAAAAACCAGGATATATTTAACAAGAGCCGTAATATAGTGGATATACCGCAGCTTGCATGTGTTTCCGCGAATACATTCCACTGCATTCAATACATATTTCTTCTGGGATCCGAGAGGTGGGTGTCAGGTGCCGGGTGCCGGGATGAAAACAAACAAACGCTAGCTCTAGACTCTAGTAACTAACGCAAGTCAGCCATATTATAAACTAATGCGAACTTCAAGAAGACGTTGCCTATACCACATCAGAGGGCTGCAGAGTTGCACGTGCATCATATTGTTGACAAAAATGTCTAATATTACACCTCAGGCATGGCCCTCCGCTCGCTTCGCTTGCTACAGGGGTGCAACCAACATAACCTAACCAAAATTAACCCAAGACATGCCCAAAATAAAGAATAAACTTTTTACTCATAATATTGAAAATAAAAAAAAACATATTTTGCCATTGGAATTGAACTCGGGCCGCCGAATCGCAGACAGCATTTAACAATTTAACTATGAGACCAGTTGAAAGATAATTCGCGCTTATACACAAGAATATTACTTTGGCTTCCTGGCTTCCGCATGCGCAGAGTACGAGTGGCCGAATCAATACTTCAATTACCTATGTCTTTCCGGTGCAGCGAATTTCTCTTCAAGCGGTCTAGTGGTGTAGTAGTCAGAGCATTTACCTGTAATGGGGGCGGCTTGGGTTCGATTCCTGTCGGTGACAATGCATATTTTTTCAATTTTTTTTTTAAATTATGTGCTTTCTTCAATTTGGGGTAATTTCAGTTTGTTTTGTTTGCTTGCGCCCCGGAGCGAGCGATCCGTGAAGTCCTAGACGCTTGTGAATGAACGCACCCGTATTCTTCGCATGCGGAAGCCAGAAATCTAAAGTAATATTCCTGTGTGTAGACACGAGTCTAAAGATATGGTGTTTGTCAACAATGTAATGCGCGCGCAACTCTGAAGCTCTCTGATGTGGTACGAGGAACGTCTACTCGAATGTCATACTAAACGTCATGCATATGAATCAGTTCTAAGCTCTGATATAGTTCGCAGAGCCGTTGTTGACCCTCGAAACGCATGCAATTGCATGCGTTTCGAGGGTCAGCAACGGCTGGGCGAACTATAAGTGAATAAGCCTTCCGTGTTTCCATATAAACATTTAATCCACTAGCAACAACGGGACAGTTGATTTTCAAAGAAAAACTTTAAGCACGACCAACTTCACACTCGCGTCTACCTACCGCAAATTTTCGACCTTCGAACCTGCGCATTTGGCAACAGTTCGGTGTTGTCGTTCTAATATTTCACTTCACGTGGGCGCAACCAAACAAAATTAATCTAAACTAACCCAATCTAACCCAAGGCAATGCCCAAAATTAAAAAAAGGAACTTTGAAAAATATATGAAATAGCACGTACTAATGAAATGAAATGAAATGAAATGAAATGAAATGAAATGCATTTATTAATCCAAAGATCACAATAAAGGATATAGGACACGTCACAAAGGTCTTAAGAACTAAGAAAACTAAAAACTACCAAATACTAAGACACACTTGCAGTAACAGCATCCTCATAACCAAAATTGTAGTTAATAAACTCATCAATACTATAGAAAGCGTTATTTAATGATATACGCTTTAAACTGGTATAGAATTCATTATTGCTAAGTTCTCTTATGTTATTTGGAATTTTATTAAACAATATGGTACCAATGTAATAAGGGTTTAATTTAATGCGTGAGGGCTCAAAATTCAGTAACGTCTTCCGACAGCGGTCTGTGTTGAACTTTTTTTTAGTCAGCTCCATGACGCGACGCTATATTTTAGTTCGTAGTGCACTTGTGAATGCATGCGGTTTAAAGACCTGCAATTGGCAAGTATATGGCTCTCCACTCGCTTCGCTCGCTCCGGAGCTCAAGAAGAGGAAACTAACCAAGTGCTAACCCAAGAAAAACACAAAAATCAAGAAAAAAATTGTTTACTTAAAAAAACGAAAACCGACGGGATTTGAACTCGGGTCGCCGAAGTGAAGGCTAACCATGCAGACCCCCAGACCATCTGCTAACTTACAAACAACTGGTTGCATCGCGAAGATATGCGTCACCTCACGTAGCTAGCCAATCACGCGCCTCTCATTCACAAGTGCACTATTAACTGAAATCTCGCCGACGCGACCTGACGTTGACAGAATCCGCAGAATTAGCCATGTCTTCGCGGTACACTGCATTGCTTTCAATGGTCTGGTAGCTTAGTGGTTAGGTAGTGTGTTTGTGATGCGATGGTTGATAGTTCTTGTCGAGCTATGTTTTTAATTCTTTTTAGGGTTATGTTCGTAAAATGTTTTTTTCCTCGATTTTGGGTTAGATTAGGTTAGTTTTGTTTGGATGCGCCCCGGAGCGAGCGAAGAAATGCGAAAATAACTTAATTATTATCGACATTTGGCAAAGGTTGCCGAAGTTCACCAGAAAAGTTTAAAACAGACCGCTGTCTGAAGACGCTAATCACAATTGCGGTAGGTAGACACTCGCGTCTACCTACCTTAAATTTTCGACTTTCGGACCTCCGCATTTAGCAGCAGCCCGGTGTCGTCGTTCTAATATTTCACTTCACGCGTGTTCTTCCGCTCGCTTCGCTCACTTCCGTGGTGCATCCAAACAAAACTAGCCTTGGTTGGGTTACTTTACCCAATCTAACCCAAGGCAATGCTCAAAATCAAGAAAAAATAACTTTGACAAATATATGAAATAGCACGATCGCATGCGTGAAGGCTCAACATTGCGGTAGGTAGACGCAAACCAACTTCATCGAATTATAGTTAACGCCATACGAGAAACTTAAAAAAGAAGATATTTTTAAATTTAGAAATGGCGGTAGACGTGGATGTTGATAGTGAAGAGATAATAAATGGGGAAGGAAAAATGTTGTTTCCACTAATAATAAATATAATTATGGCTATTTTGAGCTTTATAATAACTGCAAGAGTAATTCCAAAGCTGAAAGAGAAGTTTATAAAAGCGAACCTGTTTGGAATCGATATGAGCAAGACTACAAGCGATAAAGTGTAGGTTATCTATGATATTTTGCTTGAAATTTTTGTTAAATACCGTTGATTTTAGGCCGGAATCGTTGGGTGTTGTATCAGGATTTATCTTCTTGGTGACGATGGTTCTGTTTATCCCTGTCGCATTCGGAAACAACCTTTTGGATAAAGGAACATTTCCATATGATGAAGTAAGTTTGGAAAGCCCGAACTTGCGTTTAGGTCCGATATATCCATAGATACCATTTGCTTCTATGGTAAAGCTACCATAATATAATATTAGTACCATAATATTGAAACACATTGTAAATAATGTTTTCTATTTTCTAGTATGTCAAATATATATTAGCACTCCTTTCGATCTGTTGCATGTTGCTACTGGGATTTGCAGATGATGTTTTGGACGTTCCTTGGCGGCAAAAACTGCTTTTGCCGACCATAGCCTCACTGCCATTGCTGATGGTCTACTATGTTAGTTTTAACACGACTACGATTATAATACCCAAGCCTTTCAGGCAGTGGATTGGTCTTAGTTTGGATATTGGGATTATTTATTATCTTTATATGGGAATGTTGGCTGTGTTTTGTACAAATGCTATTAATATTTTAGGTAAGTATGCCTCGTAGTGGTGCCTTCATTTCTCAATTCTTCCATTACTCTTTTCTTTAAAGCTGGAGTAAATGGATTAGAAGCTGGCCAGAGTGTCGTTATTGCCATCTCTATAGCTATCTTTAATTTGATTGAATTATCCGGGCCGTTATGGAAGGCTCATCAGTTCAGTTTGTATTTCATGTTGCCATATATTGGAACATCGTTGGCATTGCTGAAACATAACTGGTAAGTAGCAATTTACTTTTTCATGTTATTATTTGAAAATGGAATAAAAATTTTAAAATATGTAGTAAATAGCGCATGTGAGTTCATATTAATCATCAGGAAGATTAAACTGGAATCCCAGAATTGTTTATTTTATGACTTCCTGCTACTGGATATAATATGCTGTTTAATCACATCTTTCAGGTCAAATATAGGGTTATCAAAAATAAATAAAAAATTCCCTTGTTTGGTTTGGGTAAGTAGATAAATTATGTTAAAAAATTTAAATTTTGTCTTAAATAGGATATCTGAAAGGGATACAATATTTTTTTCTCTTCTATGGCATTGCTAAAATGCTAACACAGACAGGGGAGAGACTGGTAACTGGCCATGTAAATTTGTCCATGGTTCTTTATCTCGCTTTGTTTCACGTAACTTCCTATGTGCCCTTAGATTTACGGATAGCCGCCGGACGGCAGCTAATCAGCCTGACCAATGATGCATGACTCTCAGTTTACCGATTGTCTTTACGGTGCAATGAATTGCCATCAAGTGCTCTGGTGGTTCAGTTGTTAGATGCTGGGTCTGTAATACAGTGGCCCGGGAGCATATATTTTATTCTTAAGGATCCGAACGAGTCCTAGGCTTGCGTGGGAATCACACAGCCAACTTCAAGTTGAGGACTGTGGCATCATAAACACATTTCTGACAAATAGATTTTTTATGGTCCAGAGAGTTGCTTTCAGTGGGCCTTGTGGCTCAGTGGTTAGATGCTGCTTTCCTGATACGGCGGTCCGAGTTCGATTCTAGTGGCAAGACATGCTTTTTTTTTTTAGGTTATGTTTTCATGATTTTAGGCATGCTTTGGGTTAGTTTCGTTTGGTTGCGCCCCGGAGCGAGCAGAGAGCATTGCATGAAGTGAAAAAAAAAATGCAAATGTAAACATAAACATTGTGGTGCGCGCGCAGCCCAGGGTTCGTCAGGCAGTAAGACTCGTTAGAATCTTTAAGAATAAAATATATGCGGCACGCGTTTGAGCCCCGTCGGCGCTATTTCAGTTCGTAGTGCACTTGTGAATGCATGCGGTTTAAAGACCTACAATTGGCAGGTATATGGCCCTCCGCTCGCTCCGGGGCTCGAAAGAAAACTAACCCAAGAAAAATACAAAAATCAAGAAAAAACTGTTTACTTAAAAAAAAAAACGACGGGATTTGAACCCGGGTCGCCGAAGTGAAGACTAACCATGCAGACCCCTAAACCATCTGCTGACTTGCAAACATCTGGTTGCATCGCGAAGACATGCGTCACCTCACGTAGCTGGCCAATCACGCGCCTCTCATTCACAACAGCACTAGTATCTGAAATCTCGCGTCCCGTCGATGTTTTATTTTTTTTAAGGTTATGTTTGTAAAAAGTTTTTTTTCTCTTCATTTTGTGCATGTCTCGGGTTAATTTTTGTTGGTTGCGCCCCCGTAGCGAGCGGAGGGCCATACGTGAAATATTAGACATTCTAAAATAGTAAACAAATCCTTTAAATAGTAAACAAACCAAGTCTGCATTATTGGTCAGGCGCATTACTTGCCGTACTGCGGCTAGATCCAAATTGCCATTGGTATTTTATATCATAACTACAGCAGTGTCTTCCGACAGCGGTCTGTTTTAAACTTTTTCTGTTCGCTTCCACGACGCGACCCGACGTTGGCCGAATCGGCAGAATTACCCCTGTGTTCGGGGTACACTGAATTGCTTCCAATGGTCTGGTAGCTTAGATAGTGTGTTTATTTATTTATTTATTTCATCCACAATTTGATCAATTTTTACAGAGATATGTGCTTTGTCAAAGAAAATGTAAAATACCTAAACTACAATAAAAACAATAAATTTACCAACATGTCATACAATTCCTCGTACAATTCACTCCCTCAGCGCCATTCACACATCGATACACACACATTAAAATACTAGTAATTCGAAGGAATCACATATGCTTAAAATGTACGGTCAAAATATTCCTGAAGAGAATAAAAACTGTTATTTAACAATACCCTTTTTAATTTTATTTTAAAAATATCTCTACTAACACTTTCTTTAATATGTACAGGCAGGTGGTTGTACAGCTTAATAGGCATTACATAACTGCTATTCGCTGTGCAGGACAGTCGGTGTTGGGGCAATCGGAGAATATTTGGTGTTCTCAGTGAATAGTCATGCGGCATGTCACCCGCGCTCTGAAATGTATGAAGATTATCTCTTACATAAAGAGCACACTGTAAAATATATATCGATATTACAGTAAGAATGTTAAGATCTTTGAACAATTGACGACATGAGAAGGTCATTTTTTTAAATGTAATTGTTCTTATTATTTTCTTCTGCGAGATTAAAACTTCATTAATTCTTTTGCTATTGCCCCAACACACCGTGCCATACGACAATGTTGAGCCAACGTAGGCATAATAATAGGATAATAGTATCTGTTTACTGACATATGATCTTAAACGCCATAACACAAACGAGTAACGAGATATTTTTGTCAAGATATCATTGACTGTATCATTCCATGATAGTGTAGAGTCGAGTCTCAGACCCAAAAACCTCGTACTTTCCACCTGCCTCATCAATCCAGCCTTTGATCTTATAAGCAGGCTAAAGTTATTTTCCTTTGTAGAGAACATCATAGCCTCACTCTTTGATAGATTCAGCAGGAGCCCGTTCTGATCACTGAATAATTGCATGTTCAAAGCACAATCACTAGATTCGCCACTTAAATGTTCCACATTTGGCGCAGTTACTATAGCAGACACATCGTCTGCAAATATTGTTAGACGCTCCACCTGATTCACCCTGCTGTCCATAATACTATTTATAAATACAAGGAATAGAAGCGGTCCCAGGACACTGCCTTGCGGGACCCCCATGCCAACATTTAATGACTCCGAGGTGAATTCCCCAGTCCTCGTTCGTAAGATCACCCTCTGCTGCCTATCATTTAAGTAGGATGATATCCAATCACAGGACTGTCCCCTCACTCCATAACAATATAATTTGGATTTTAGTAATGAATGGTCCACTAGCTCGAAAGCTCTTGTATAGTCAAAAAACAACCCAGCCGTTGCCCTTTTTTCATCCAGGTTTTTTATTATACTATTAATAGTTGACAAGACAGCATCTTGCGTTGATCTCCCTGATCTAAAACCATACTGCCCCGAGAATAATATGTTATTTTTATTCAAGAAACTAACAAGTCTTGTATAGAAAGCTTTTTCATATATTTTAGAAAATACTGAGAGAACTGAGACAGCCCTATAGTTCTCAATCCTGGCCTTGTCCCCTTTTTTAAATATAGGAATGACAATCGATTGTTTTAGTTTGGCAGGGAACACACCTTCCGCAAATGATTGATTTATTAAATAGGTCAATATAGGTGCTAGCTGGCAGGGAACCCCAGCCAGCAGTGAACAGGGAACCCCATCAGTACCTGCTGAATCCTTTATTGCCACCTCTTTTATGATATTATATATTTCCTCTGGTTCCACCGGGGATAGAAACAAGGACTTATCTGAAGTTTTAATTATCTCCTGCACCGTTCCAGAGTTAATTGAATTAGAAATTTGTTCCACAGAATTTAAAAAGTAATGATTAAATTTATTTGTTGCAACCTCATAAGAGTCAATCTTCCCGTTGTCCTCCCCAATGAACTCCAGAGGGTATGATTCCTTTGTCTTTATATTAACCTCACTCTTTATTATTTGCCAAGCAGTTTTGGACTTGTTATGAGAAGAATAGTAAAGGTCGTCATTAAAATATCTTTTTTTCTGTCTTATTGATTTCCTATGATTTTTTAGACGTGTCCTGTATTGATTCCACATTTCCTCGCTATTACAAAGTTTTAGATTTCGGTGCAAATCGCGCGCGTGTTTGTAATGCGAAGGTTGTTGGTTCGATCCCCGTCAGTGCTCAGCTATTTTTAATTCTTTTTAAGGTTATGTTTTTAAAATGTTTATTTTCTTTGATTATGGGTTAGTTTTGTTGGGTTGCGCCCTGAAGCGAGCAGAGGGCCCTGCGAAATAACTTAATTATTGTCGACATTCGGCAGAGGTCGCCGATAGTCACCAGAAAAGTGCTGTCTGAAGACGCTAGTTATTTCAGTTCATATTGCACTTGGGAATGAGAGGCGCGTGATTGGCTAGCTGCGTGAGGTGACGCCATGTCTTCGCGATGCAACCAGTTGTTTGTAAGTCAGCAGATGGTCTAAGGGCCTGCATGGTTAGCCTTCACTTCGGCGACCTGGGTTCTAATTCCGTTGGTTTTGTTTTTTTTTTTTAAGTAAACAGTTTTTTTCTTGATTTTTGGGTTTCTCTTGGATATGGCTTGGGTTAGCACTTGGTTAGTTTCCTTTTCTTGAGCCCCGGAGCGAGCGAAGGGCCATATACCTGCCAATTGCAGGTCTTTAAACCGCATACATTCCCAAGTGCACTAGTAACTGAAATATGGCCAGCGGCCCGGGTTACTTACGTCTGGAGACTCTCCCATAACTCTCAGCAGCATGCCTAAATTCACTTTTCGCAGGCCCTTCGCTCGCTTCGCTCGCTACGGGGGCTCAACAAAAGGAAACTAACCAGGTGCTAACCCAAGACATACTCAAAATCAAGAAAAAAAAACTGTTTAGAAATCTAACCTTAAAAAAAAATAAAAAAAAACCAATGGGGTTTGAACTCGCGTTGCCGAACTGAAGGCTAACCATGCAAACCTCTAGACCATCAGAGGCATACAAACGATTTATTACATCACGAAGTACATGAAAACAGCTGACTGCTGAGAGTTATGGGATAGTCGCCAGACATAAATGCCCGGGTTGCGATATTTCAATTCGTAGTGCACTTGTGAATGCATGCGATTTAAAGACCTGCAATTGGCAAGTATATGGCCCTTCGCTCGCTCCGGGGCTCAACAAGTGCTAACCCAAGAAAAACCCAAAAATCAAGAAAAGAACTACTTAAAAAAAACCAAAACCCGGGTTGCCGAAGTGAAGGCCAATCATGCAGACCAGACCATCTGTTGACTTCCAAACAACTTGGTTGTATCGCGAAGACATGCGTCACCTCACGTAGATAGCCAATCACGCGCCTCTCACTCACAAGTGCACTATGAACTGAAATCGCGCCCGGGTTCGATTCCAGTGCCAAGATGTTATTTTTAAGGTTATGTTTGTAAAAAGTTATTTCTTCATTTGGGCATGACTTGGGTTAGTTTTTGTTGGTTGCGCCCCCGGAGCGAGAGCAACGAGTGGAGGGCATTGCATGAAGTGACAAAAATACAGATGTAAACATTGTGATGCTCGCGCAAGCCCAGGACTCGTCAGGCAGACGGACTCGGAGGCGGATATTTCCAAAAGAAGGGTCTGCGTGAATGTACAGAAGACGTTGCCCGGACCACATCAAAGTGATTTAGAGTTGCGCGCTCATCACGTTGATTAACACATGAATTTAGATTTGTATATTTCACTTCACGCATGGCCCTCCGCTCGTTTCGCTCGCTCCGGGGCGCAATCAAGCAAAACTTCCAATTTTTAAAAAATGAACAAAGATCGTTAAAAAAAAGTTAAATACATCGACGGGAATAGAACCCGGGCCGCCGTATCCGAAATTAGGCATTCTACCCTTAGACAAGGAAAGAAGAGGACAGATAACATGGGAAAAAGCCTGTTACCAGCTGCCACATAAATTACTGGGTAACTTCAATAAATTAATTGAAATTATAAGTAATAAATAATAATTAATAAGTTAAAGTCGTAGATTAATATAGCCATTTTATAGGTAGAGTATGAAAAATATATTACCCACGTATCTGTTGAATGACTCTCCTTGAGGAAGATTTATGGCTTTATTGATTATTTGATGACTTAAAATATCCAAGATCGGGTATCAAATTACTCTCGATAATTAAATAAACATCCCTACCATGATATACTCAGAGGTAACACACATACATTATGCATTATTATTAAAATAAGAAATGCAAATAAACTACAAGGTCAACAGACAATAAGTACCTGTGAAATGAAATTCCAGGCTCCTTCTTCTCACTTTGACTCTTGCAACCATATGCCGAACAATTTACCCTTATGAATCTTAGTTTTTATCTCTCTTTGTTCAAAAACTCACAAAATAACTGAAAATAGCACCGCCACAACAATATATGTGTTTGCCACATAAATAATGGCCGCCGCTCTGAAAAGGTTTCAATTTCAGTACATTGGCTTAATGTCATGCGCGGTATCCTTACTCTTACCTAATCCAAAATTCTACCACTGAGCTACGAGACCGCTTGAAACCAATTCACCGAGCCATTCTGTCTAGGTGGCGTTGCATAAAGATATGGTGTGTCAATATAATGCGCGCGCAACTCTGAAGCCCTGTGACCGGGGTTGCGGAAACGTCTACTGTGGTAGGGGAGTTTCTGACATATGTCAAACTTCCACTACCACACTTTGCAAAAAGGTAAACAAGACAAGAAATTTAATGTATTGTAGTGATTTTTTTATAAGACGGAAAATTCCGAAAATAACCTAGGCGTTGGTCCAAAAATAAGTAACTATGGCACTCCTCAGCTCGAGATATACGACGTTAAGGACAGTGAAAGACTCGTTTAATTTATAAAGCTAATTTTAAATTCTTGGGAACAGGGTGTATTAAAGGCTTAATTTACTTCAAATATGTACACTTATCGGCCTAATCGAAATAAAATACTTTTATTATCACTTATATTAACACAACTATGCCTGATAGCCTCTTATTTCTTCTTCTATAAGCCCGAG
Organism: Pissodes strobi; assembly: GCA_016904865.1. Taxonomy (NCBI): domain Eukaryota; kingdom Metazoa; phylum Arthropoda; class Insecta; order Coleoptera; family Curculionidae; genus Pissodes; species Pissodes strobi. The sequence goes on from MU185539.1 coordinate 26,488, forward strand.
ACCAAACAAAAACTGAATAAAATCGCTTTTCTTCCGAACGCTTACGTCCCCGATAGGCCTGACAGAAGAACATACTATACTCTTAGGGACAATGTAAATTTAAAACGAATTACTTCGAGAGGGTTCTTCTTGGACTTCAACTCGAGCATGTGTTTTACAGAAGGTACCGATATCAAGACCATGATTGTTATAAAAGGAATAAATTGGAAATGTAACTGCTTGCCAGGTAAGTGCAGAAATTATTCATATTCATTACCTTATCACACTTATTATCTTACATTGTTACAGGTTGGCATGGTCCTGATTGTGGATATCCTGAGGTGCTCTTCCGTGCCCTTTTAGCCAAGAAGCAATCTGTGAAACTTAAGGGACCTGGCACCTTTCTGCGGCGGCTCATATATGTCTTTAAATATGATAGATGCAGTGAGAACTTGGCAGATATGAGAATAACGGCATTGGGTGACATCATAGATTTGTTTGTTCTGTATGAAAATGGTAACCACTTGGAAAGGCAACTGAAGAACAAAATCTTCAAACAGTGGCAACATAAAATTCTTTATATCCCTAATAATACGGACAGTAATATTTGGAAGGTCGCTGAGACTCAAATAAAGAATCTACGAGGAGATGATTATATAATATCAAGCCCGTCTAATGAGATTCCAGACAGGGCTTCGTTGATATTCCTGAAATTTTATGAAAACGTGCCTGAACCGATACATTTTCGCTTAAAGTGGAGCGTGTTTGGATTCTTTTGGATCCATCCCAAGAAAACCCTCATCGCAGGCGGTTCTTGCACTATTGCATATCTAAGGAACATATTAAATAATAATTTAGACGAATTAACCAACAACAAGACTATTGCTAATTTATCCCATAAAGGCATTACTCTGGGAGATTTAAATCACACTGGGGGCTGGTTCTGCGAATATTGTGCTGCCCCTGAAGACATAATCGAGTACCTAACGAGAAACAGCTCGAGGCACCTCATAAACTGGGAAAAAATTGGCACTACCAAAATCACTCATAAGTTCATAGAGAACTTAGTCGAATTAGGCCTTTATATAGACGGCAAAACGGAGCTGCAAAGGGGACATAGGTATTCAGACGTAGATTTTGCACCTCCCTATGTGTTGGATAATGATTTTAAGTTTGATTTTTTGCTCGTAAATTTCTATTCTCAAAACGAGTATTATGTATGAACGAATACCGAGAGAATTGTCATGAAACCAATAAAATGTATTGAAGTTTCGTGACCTCATAACAAAATTGGCAAGTTATTTCCTTTTAATGATGATGGTTCCCTTTTGTCGCAAAAGTGCCTTTTTTGAATAATTTTGATTGCTGCACCAATATTGTCGTGTAGTTTTGGATTATGTAATCAAAATAAAGAAGCTGAAGTTAGATTAGGCAAAATTTTTATCTGTTGTCATTAGTCTGAAGTTTTAGAATCTGAGAACAGGGTGTTCGGCATTTCTTCATATTACTATCAGGCAACTCGGAATAACTAGAATGGTTAAATTAGGAATCATTGTAAATTTTAGCATGCTGTTTTAGACTGCTGAAAAATCATTCATTTAAATAGCATTTCTGGTTTGGTGAAAATGTTTTAAGTAATTTTACACACATATTAATGAGGCTATTTGTCTTTTATTTGAAGTCAGTGTATCAAGTATATTTTGGTGAATAAATCGCATGTTCTAACTACAGCTTGATACGAAGTCTGCATAGGTTTATTACACAAAGAGCTAATGTTAGGAAAGAGGCTTCATCTTCTAGCCAATAAAAATATTTACAACATCTAAAATAACCAATAGAAGCATTGAGTTACTGGCAGGCGTACAGGGCACCAGGACCCTTGTGCAATAGACTTATGCATGAATGTCGAACAGCCTGTATACCACCAAGACAATTTGCTGATTCATTTTCTTTAATTCAATATTACGTTACATTTTTGGCGAGCAACTACGACTTGCAGATTAGCCTTTGGTTAACCCTTAGACGTGTTAAGGCTATCACTTTGTCATAAACAATTAAGTAGATGCTTCATAAATTATCTTTGGCCTGGATAATTGTAACTTTATTCTTGGAGGCATCCTTGGAATAATTTATTATTTAATGCTATTGCAATTTCAGTCAAAATACTTCAACTATATCATATCGTCAGTTAAAGTCGATAAGTAGGTGCTCCACAAGCACAAAGTTCTAGTAGGAGTAAGAATCTCTCTATTTGAAACCCTTTTTTTTACTTACTGCTGTTACTAGTACTGGTGCAATAATGTATCGAATGCCTTAAGTATATCGAGCTAAGTAAGCACGAGTTAACCAGCATCTTTATGAGCTCATCCGTTCTTAAGTTTAGTTTTATTTTATTCCTAATTTTGGTATCAGCCTACGGAGTTCCTTACCCTCTTTTGATTGGGGTCCTATATGCAGTAAGTCGTAGTTATTCGCATATCCTGTCATAATTGTCAATTGCACAACATTATAGCTATGAAGTGTAGGTATACGCACGAGCATATTTTGAGTTACGAGGTGATTGTCAAAGTATCGAATGAATTATATCAGTTTTATATAAACTTATAGTTAGGTTCTGGTTATATAATTGCGCCTACTGTGTATGAATATTTTTGTGTTAATTATTTAATTATTGATTATTGTGTTTTTTTGTGATTTGTTTAATTTTAGCTTAGGCCTTAATCCTTGTCCATGATCTGTGATATTTAAGAGAATGTAAAGACAAACTTGTACTCATTATTACTATACTCAATAAAGACCTAACAAATACGATGGAATTTTTTTTAGTTATTTATTATGATGAATTAAACCATTTTTATTTATGTATTGATCTATGGGTTGTTGTTTGATATTTTAGCGTGTTTGTGTCGAGTGTCGAGTTTCTGGCCTATTTTTGTGGTTTGATTGGGTGGTATGATGGCGTAATTAACATCACCGTGTTCGTCGTAAGGTCGACACTTTGTGTAGAAAAAAAGTGAACACTAAAATACATCCACTTTTCATAGAAATAATGGAAATTTAATTTTGTTTATGGATTGACGCTAGAAAAAACTTAAGAATGGTGATAAGGGATTGCCTTCATCGACCATAAATTTTTGTAACATTGCTGCAGTGCATATTGATATTGTGGTCAGGACCGGACTAAGCTTTAAGTGTTGTGCTAATAAAACGTTCGGCAACTACTACTGTCGGAGTTGCTTTGGGGTATTTCATCCAAGTTGACTGGAAGGGGCATATTAAGATAGAAAAGTATAGTGCCTACTGCTCAGGGGTTTGTCGGGAAGAGGGTGCAATTATTGGCAAGCCGCAGCTACTGGTTGGTGATCAAATGGAAAAGTTGCAGAAGGAGAAATTTGTTGAAGAAGCTAAATGCAGAGGTTGAGAAAAAATTGGAGGACATGGAAACTGAAAGCAATGATACTGTTCAGAGTCTGCAAGGTGAGATAATTCACTTAAGGGAAGAAATTGCTCACCTGAAGAGTTTATATATGAATGACAGAAAAGGGACTCACTGTGAGGAAGAGGTGTATGATGGTTGAGGACGTGAATCGGAAGGGGGAGGGTTGAGAAAATGATATTATCGATTTAAAAGAGCAGAAGGGCTCAGTGGAAGAATCACTTCTATCCCATGTTGAAAATGTAAGCAAGTTGGAGGACGAACTGAAGGACTTGGATGCCATTAATAGAGATATGGTCGTACCACTGAGAATACTGGAAGATGAAAAACATTTCAATTATGGAATTAGTTAAGAAAAACGAAGGACTCATAATCATGGGGGACCTCAACGCCAAGGTTGGACAAGGACGTGTCGAGAGTACAGTGGGTGACTTTGGTCGGGGGGATCGCAATGAAAGAGGAGATATGCTAATACAATTCTGACAGGAAGAAACACTAGTCATTGCGAACACATGGTTCAAACTGCCACCATGAAGACTATACACCTGGCAGTCCCCACAACACACGAAAGAGCACCTCGTAAGAAATCAAATAGACTTTATATTGATCAGCCAAAGATATAGGAATGGACTGCACGGAGTAAGAACCTACCCAGGGACCAACATAGGGTCAGATCACAACCCCGTAGTGGGTAAACTTAAAATAAAACTAGAAAAGATAGAGCGAATACCTAGTAAGAAAATCGATATCAACAACTTAAAGAAACCTGAAGTACGGATGAGAATCAAAGAAAAGGTGAAAGAGGCAATCGCAGGAACCATGTCCCGAAATCAGGGCCCATCTAGCGTGGACGACACCTGGAACAGCTTTAAGGACGCCATTGTCACTGTCATAAACACCGAAATTGGTCCACCAAGCAACAAAAAGAAAAAATAAATGACAGAGAACATATTGACACTTATGGATAAGCCTAGATCCTTCAAGGACAAGGACGAGTTGGAATACAGGAAGATCAACGAAGAAATTCGGAAAGAGATCCGTAAAGCTAAGGAACAATGGTCACATAAAGGTGCACAGAGCTGGAAGAACTGGAAGAGAAACATGATCATTTTAACACACATAAATTAGTGAAAGAAGTTACAGGTCGAACAAAGCCTGGCAACCTGAACAACATAGTCGAGGACAATAGAATCATCTCTGATCCCAAGGAACTCCTTCATCATTGGAAGAACTACACGCAACAATTATATGCGGAGAATACTATAAGAGATTTCACAGATGATTGTGAAGGTGAACCCTCCCCAAAAATACTGAAATCAGAAGTCCTTAAGGCAATTAAGCAAAGCAGCAGGTCCAGACGACGTGTATATGTAGAGATATTAAAACTGCTAAATAATGAGAATATAGACTGGTAGAAATATTGAGACTCGCGAGATACCACAGGACTGGCTCCAGTCAATATTTGTACCGATCCTCAAAACACCAAACGCAAACCACTGTGATAAGTTGCGAATGATCAGCTTACTGTCTCAAGTCCTAAAAATGTTCCTAAAGATAATTCATACGAGAATTTACAATAGATGCGAAAGAGACATTGGCTCTACCCATTTGGGGTTCCATCAAGGCTTCGGTACACGTGAAGCATTCTTCAGCCTTACCATATTACTCCAAAAATGCAGAGATCAGCGCAAGGACATTTTCATGTGCTTTATAGATTACCAGAAGGCGTTCGATTGTATCAAACATACTAACCTAATAAAGCTCCTCCAAGATAGGATGATAGATAAGGACGATTTATAAAGAACCTATACATAAATTAAACTGCATCGGTCAAGGTGGGAAGTGATACTACACAGAAATTCCCGATAGGAAAGGGAGTAAGACAGGGTTGCGTCTTGTCCCCCCTACTATTTAACCTATACTCTGAAGCAATTTTCGAAAGTGCCTTGAAAGACACAGATGACGGCATCAAAATCAGTGGTCAGGTGGTCAACAATCTACGTTACGCTGACGACACAGTCATAATAAGCAGATTGCCAGGAAGCATTACAACGTCCCACAGATAGAATATCTTCCGAAGGAAAACGACTCGGCCTAAAGATTAACACGGACAAAACGAGGGTAATGATGGATAGCAGAAAACCAAATGAGCTCCTGAACATCACAGTGAATGGTAAAAAAATCCAACAGGTCACGAAATTTAGATATCTAGGATGCTGGATAGCTGAAGATCTAGACCCAGACGTGGAGATACGTAGCAGAATCGAGCAAGCCAGAGTGGCATTCATGAACATGAGAACTCCTCTCAGCAACAACAGCCTTAATTTGAAATCACGGTACCGCTTTGTGAAATGTTACATATACTCTGTGCTACTGTGTGGAGTGGAGACATGGATAATAAAGGCTAATGCCATGAATCGACTGGAAGCGTTTGAGGCGTGGGTTTTCAGAAGGATGCTAAAGATTCCATGGACGGATCGCGTGACGGACAATGAAGTCACAGATAGAATGAAAAACGGAAGAGAATTGCTCTCGGAATTGCTACAAATAGTGAAAAGAAGGAAAACAGCATGCTTAGGGCATATATTCAGAAATTCCAAGTATCAATTCTTAAAGCTAATTATGGAAGGAAAGAGAGGCATCGGGAGAAACAGATTTTCGTGGCTGAAGAACATAAGATAATGGATAAACCTCGACGCCCATTCACTTGTCAGAGCCGCTAAAGATCGAAAAGAATGGGCCAGAATTGTCGCCAACATTCACTGAGTGGATAAGGCACCTCAAGAAGAAGAAAGACTAAAGAATGAACTACAGGTTTTCAAACAGCAGAAAGATGATACCCTGATAGGGTCCAGGGACGGTACGGGGCTACATCTCAGATATCAAGGGGGATTGTTTTTACACCACAAGGTCTTCATCGTGACCGGCAAGAGCAGGAAACGACTTCATCAATTGGCGTGGCAAGTCTGGTTAACAGTGTGCTTCTTCTGACGGATGATTTTTGAAAGAGACTATAATCTTCTGAACAATATTTTTAATGATAGATATAAGCTACAGGTAATGTATAAACCATTTGCAAGATTCACAGAGGTAGTCTCTGGCGTGGAGGCCCATATAAGGGAGTTTACTAATTTAGACTATGTAATATTATAGAAACCGCATTCAAAAAGCGGGTAATAAACAAAAAGAAATCTGGTCGATAGTGCATGAATTTCCAAAGAAAAATAGACCTTTTGAAACAGTGGGTGATAAACAGCTATCACCAGACACATTAAATGTTTTTTACTGTACTATACCGGAGAAACTTACTGAGGGTATTGTTCCGGTAGTCGACCTTCTTAGTTATATGTCCGGGTTTTCTATGTCTAACTCATTTTATTTTACTCCCACCTGTTTGGAAGAACTAGAAGAAGCGATATCCTCTATGGGGAATAAGAATGAGACAGGAATAGATGGGTTGTCGGCGAGGATATTTCTTGCCCTTGCTGATGATGTACTTGACCTGCTGGTTCAAGCAATAAATGCTTCATGGGAGTTGGGAGTGTCCCCTTCTTGTTTAAAGTTATCAAAGGTGGCCCCACTTTACAAAGGGGGCGAGGTTGATGACCCCTCCAATTGCCGTCCGATCTCTTTACTATGAACACTGTCAAAAATTATAGAAAGTTAGTGAAAGCACGAATAATCGCTTTTACAACAAAGCATAACAGTTTGGATTTCGGCAGAATAGCGGTACGAATGATGCGATTTTTAGACTGTTGGAGGGTCTGCACTCACAATTAAACAGGGGTGGGGTGGCTGCAGCAGTTTTTTGTGACTTGTCCAAAGCGTTTGACTGTGTCAGTCACAGAATTCTGCTGGATAAACTCCATCACTATGGCTTTAGAGGTGTATCCTGCTCGTAGTTTCTGATGGATCGCCTGTAGATGGTATTTTTAGGTTCTGTTTTTAAGTGGGATGTGCCTCAAGGCTTTGTTCTGGGACCGCTTTTGTTCCTTCTTTATATAAATGACTTGGACAACTTAGATATCAATGGCCGATTCACCCTATTCGCGGACGACACAACTATATTATGACATGGCGTCGACTTTGAAGTTTTGAAAAGAGTAATTTCATCGGATTTATTAAAGGTTAAAACCTGGTGTGACTTTAATCTCCTTGTTCTTAACTTGAGGCAAACAAATATAGTTGGCTTCATTTATTTTATTTATTTATCGTATGGCATTATAGCAACAGCAATTTAAAAGTATAAATGTCAGTGACCATGATATATAGAACAAAATACAACATAGCATAAAAATAACAAAAAAAAACATACATGTATATATACGTAAAAAAGTAGGTTAAATTTGCGACGACAGATGTGATTAGGACTTCAATCAGAGCTCTACATCCAGGGAACGCAGCCAGTCCAGTGCAGGGGGGTGTCGCATTGATAATGTCTCTGAATGGTCCCAGGTACTTCCTTAAAGGGCAATTCCGGGCAATATGCTGTACGGTTTGCTCATCAGCTCCGCAGTCACAGGCTGGGGAGTCGCGAAGTCCCCACTTATACATCATGGCATTGCATTTTGCATGGCCTGTCCTAATTCTATTGAGACTGCTCCAGGTGCTTCTCTTCAGATCAAATCTTGGTAGAACAAGTGTGGGGTCTACTATGTCATGTTTATGTATTGGTGCCACGTTCCATTTATGGCGCCAGTCTTCTTTGATCTGGTAGTTATGTTCCGCCTCAGCCCATAGGGGGCTCTGGGATTCGAGGCGGTTTGGTGGAGGGTTGTTTAGGATGTTGTAGTTTAGCCCGTTCTCTTACAGCCGCATCCTTCCGTCTTAGTTCTGGTGGTGGAATGTTACTGATAGTATGCAGCCAAGGAATGGGTGTAGATTTCAGAGTACCCGTGGCGATTCTCATACAGTCGTTCAGGTGAACATCTATCTTCCTGGTATGGGCACTCCGTTGCCACACAGGATCACAATATTCAGCCACGGGATACACCAAAATCAGAGCAGCAATGCCTAGGGTCGATGCGTCGGATCCCCATGAAGTCCCAGCCAGTTTCCTAATGATATTGTTACGAGTCTTGACTTTCTGGCTCGTTTTTTGTACGTAAGTGAGCGGTCTAGTGTAATGCCGAGGTATTTAGGGTAGAAATTGTGTCTTACACTTTTTTGGGAAAAGCTGATTTTAAGCTGTTGGTTAGCTAATCGGTTATTTAAGTGGAATGCGCATGCCTCTGTCTTAAATGGATTCGGTTTAGTGTTTCCAAGTCTCTAGAAAGGATAGCTTCTCCTTCTTCCAGTGTCTTGGATTGAGTGGCTATTGCTAGGTAATCCGCATAGCAAAACTTCTTACTGGTTGTATTAGGTAGGTCGCTGGTGTACAAATTAAAGAGCATTGGGGCCAGTACAGATCCTTGTGGAAGTCCATTATTTATGGTGATTGATTTGCTTGTTCTATGTCCAATGCTAACTTTAAAGCATCGGTTAGTTAACATGTTTTTGACAAGTGTTGTCAGTTTCTTACTTTGCACATGCCGCTTTAGTTTGAACAGTAATCCTTCCAGTCACACGGTATCATACGCTGCTGTCAGGTCAACAAAAACTACCGATGTTTTCAGTTTCTTTTGGCATCCAGCCTCTATGTAGGATGTTAAAGCCAGTACCTGTTCACAGCAGCTTCGTTTACTTCTGAAGCCAGCCTGGTATGTAGGAGTTGCTTTGTCTCGAATCCTATTCGAAATTAGAAGCTCTAGTATTTTGAAGCTGACACTCAGGAGTGCGATTGGACGATAGCTGGAAGCATCTTGCGTAGGCTTCCCGGGTTTGAGGATTGCCATTTTAAACTGAGGGGGAATTCGCCCGGCGTTCAATGCATCTGTTTAAAATTCTTTTAGCCAAGTCCTTTCCTGCTTCCCTAGACGCCATCCAGTCCTGCCTTTCTAATTTTTACAATTTTTATGGCTTCGTTTATCTCCTGTGCGCTGAAGGGGTCTAATAGGGTGGTGTCGTCCTGTAGGTTGTTATCGATTTGGTTTAGCTCTTGCTCTGTCTGTATTTTGGTGTTGTGTTCTAAGGGAACTTTTTCAGCTCGCGTTTTAATGTGTAATGCCATTTCTGAGGGTGCTATCTTCGGTTCTGGATTGCGATTGTAGGTTGCTGTGCCCATTTCCCTTATGAGTGTGCAAGCTTTTCTGCTAGAATGAGTAAAGTTTAGTTGGGAGGGCAACTCTTTCCATTTCCCCTTTCTGCCTTCGTTTAATTCTTCCAAGATCTGTTTACCAGTTTCGGCATCGCCGGTTTCTTGGTATTCTTTGTAGAGGGATTGGGTAGATTCATCCCAGCCTGGCACGTAATATTGTCTTACACCCCTAGGGATATTCCCTTTTAGCTGCACCAATAAGGATTCCCACAAACCTTTTGTGGTTTTCTGCCTTCGAGGGAATCCAGCGCAGATTACTCTCCACCTCCTGGATATAGTGTGACCAATTAGCTTTCTTAAAACTCCATCTGGGTTTACTGATAGATTTTGTAAGTGGTATTTCAACACCAATGCTGATTTTTGTGGGGCGTTGTTGGCTTCTTGGGGAATGTTTGAGTACTTTCCTTGTGTGATCTAGAGGTAGTTTGTTTTCATCGGTGGATACTATGGGTTAGTTTCGGTTTGCTATCTGCCTGATCGAAACGTTTTAATTTCTTTGGCATCGTAAGTTAGATACAGTTCCTGTGCGTCGATCCATTCGGGTAATTTTTCGCAGGTTCGCATTGTAACACTCAACAGTATTTAGTTATACCACTACCGATACCATCGTCGACGTTAACCAAGAAATTCATTATTTATGAGAGCATTTGCCAATCGATCTGAAATGTGCTCCCACCTTGCCTCTCTTTAAGAGAAAGGTCCGTAGAATGCTGCTGAGTAGCACCTATTATGACTTGAACGAGTTTTATAGTGATAGATTGTGCTTGTTTATCTGATTGATTTGTCTTGTATTGTCACTTGTATGGTCTTATTTTCTTTTATCTTTTGATGTTTAGATTTTGATATCAACTGTGATATCAATATTTAAAATTTGTTACTTTTGTTTTAATTTTACCTTAATTAATTAAACAGATTAGACATAATTTAGTTTAGGACCTTGCTTTGTCAATGAGATATATTATCTTTGGACAATAAAGCTTATTTGACTTGACTATTACAAAAATTATTAAACTAAGTAAAGTGTTAGATCTAATGAGAATGTGAAGACATCCTTCTTGCTGTCTCTTAGAATAGAATACACAAATAAATCCCCTGGAATAAATAATTTTTAATTTATTTTCAGGTATCCTGCGTCAGTATTCGTAGGCGACACATTCTGCTACTTCTCGGGAATGACGTTCGCGGTGGTGGGCATCCTCGGCCACTTCAGCAAGACGACGTTGCTGTTTTTTATCCCGCAAGTGTTCAATTTCTTGTACTCCTTTCCACAACTTATGAAGTTGATTCCCTGCCCGAGACACCGACTGCCTAAATTCAATTCCCGAAGGGACCAGATGGAGTGCAGCACCACAGTGTTTAAGTACTCTGATTTAAATAGCCTAGGCAAACTGGTAATAAATTTATTTAGACTGTTTCGACTTATACACTGGGAGGAAAAGAGCGGCGTTGTCGTAACGAATAACTTCACGCTCATCAATCTGGTGTTGCTTTATTTCGGCCCCATGCACGAGGCAAAACTGACAACGGTGTTGTTGGCGATCCAGATATTGTGCACGTTGATGGCTTTTGTGATACGGTATCCTTTCGCGTCGGTGTTTTACGATGTTCAGTCGTTGAATTAGAATAGTTACGATTATATTCTTTAGCGGAATTAACAGGGTGACTAGGTTTCCCATATGCCATACTAGATATTTTTTAGAGACAATCGTATTTTGAACAAATTGGGTTATTTGCTTGAAGGCACGGAGTTTCGCTTCAGTCAAACCTGCGAATCGGAGCCTTTGGGCTCACAGATATGTATAAGTAAAGTGACTGTTTCGTGCCCTCTCACATCTATTTATGTCATCAACACTAAACAGAAAGCCTTCCCTTCGCTAAGGCAAATTGTGGCACATATACAGAGATGTAACGAGCTTTTAGTTTCAGTCCAATCTACAGAACACGATTTCTTTTCTAAGACTGTATAGTTTCTAAAATTCATTTTGGTCTTCACTTAACATGATTTACTCTTTCACTAGCCTGAAAGTGCAGAAACCAATTTGAAAGTATCAATGGCTAGTACCAAAGAACCAGCGTCAGGTAAACACGAGCGACAGGGACAACTATCTAGATCTTTCAAATCCTCCGAACATAACTGTACTTGTTGATTATGCTAATTTAAATAATTGTGTCTAGGTTTAGACTGCACATGGACTATACCAATATCAAATTGTACATGCTTCTTCATGTAAAGAGTCCTCCGTTAGGTAACGGAGATGTAGTAGTGCCTTTTGTAGAGTATCTACTTCCATTTTTAAGAATTTAGAACTATTTCTAGGGCGTAAGAGCGAGAAAGCAGCGAGTGTAGTACTGATGGATGTTAATGTGTGTATTAATATAGAATTGTTGAGTTTAAAATATTTTTCTTTTACATATGTTTCCTCTAGTCCTTCATCAGTCTCTTTGTTTAGTTAATCTAAATTATTAAATACACCTTACACGTTTTAAATTCTTTATAATTTACTTAACCAAAAGTCCTACATGCATTACTTAGTAACAAAATGATTATTAATAATTGAAATATGTTTAAACATCGTAGCCAACAATATGACGTTTTCCTATTACTTCACCAATGTAGAACCAGCACCATACCTAAAAACGAAGATTTATATGTGTAACTTGAAGATACAGACCTACGAATAAAATAATTACTAAAAATTTCATTAATACCTCAACGGCTATCAAAGTGTTGATAAATCCTTCTCTCACAGTGACGTTTTTCCAGTTGCCGTTTTTGGCGCCGCTGATAAGCCTGCCGATACCAGCTCTGATTTGAGGAATGTCCGCGGGAGTGGGTGGGGTCAATTCGACCTTAGCGTATTTCAAAAACGTTTGAAACCTAGGTTTGGCTTCAGCAAGAAGTTCTGCAAAAAAATTACCTTAAATGTCTTGGAACCATCTAGTATGTAGATTGCCTCAAATCTAGTTGTTTCAAAATTCATGTTAATCTGTACATTTGTCATTGCTTCTTAATGGTATAAAATAGTGAATAGCGACAGTGTGTACTGCGTTATATCACGAGAAAACACTGCAAACTGACGAGAAATATATTTAAATTATATAAACAGGCCCTGATTTGACAAGTTTGAATGACAAATGGCTATAAGTTTTGATATATACGACACAGGCAAACCCCATAAGCCATTGACTCATATAAATGAGAGATTGGTCAATGTACTCGCTTGAAACCACCAATATATCAAAATGGTAAAAACCATCTTTCGTCGGGTGAATCAATACATCGGGTAAGTTTCAGGTTCCCATATAAAGGTAATAAATTATTATTTTTTGAATTGCAGCCAATAGTACATGGTTCAATTATATGAATTTTGACTAAATAACTGCTAAAAACTTGTAGCAAAAATTTGAGGAGACTTGTAGGTTAAATTACATAATCATATTTCCTCACAGATTTGCTTAAAATCTTTAAACTATTAGGTAGGAGGGTACTCACTGTTTGCTAAAACGGGGACCTTTGAAGCTAGTTGTGCCATTTTGTAGTTATTTTTACGGGACTAATTGATGTAAAAGTAATTTTTAAAAACCCACCGAATTTTACTTCTTGCTTCTTGTGATTGACCCCTTGAAGATAACGTCAAATGTCATGTCAATTTGTAATTATCTGGCACTAACTACGTAATCTCGTACCAGCTACATAATATTTTTGGGAAGTTGCCCGAACCGGGTCACAGGGGTTCAGAGTTGTTTAACCTTTCACTTCACGCATGGCTGTTCACTCGCTCCGGGGCGCACCCAAACAAATTTACCCAAAATTAAAACAAGAAACAAACATAGCGTTGAAGAAAAATTGAACGTGTCTGCTAGTATTCGAGACACTGATGTGTAAACATCTTATATCGACAAGAAAATCTAATGCCACCTTAGGCCGCGTGACGCCTGAATACAGGCAACCACTTATTTGGTTGCCTATATTCTGGCGGTAGAAAGAACACGTTTTACACTAACGGTTACAAAACAGCCTGCAAAACACATTCCCGTCATATATACCGCCTGACGTGCGTTGTTTAATCATATTACATTTACAACGTTTGCATTAGATTGTCTAATATTACACTTCATGCATAGCCCTCTTCGCTCGCTACAGGGGCGCAACGAACAAAAACGTATAAAATCTAAAAAAAAAACTTTTTACAAATACAGTATCGGCTCTTTCGTCTTCAATTTAAGGGGCGCGTTGTGAACGTTCGGGGACCGTTTCGACTCCCCGAGGAGGAATCGGACGTCCAGCCGGGGGCTTGAGCCTTAAAAACCCGTGCATGTACAAGATTTATATGTGTGTGAATGTCCAGCCGGTAGTGTTTGACCCTTAAAACAAGCCATGCATGTACAAGTCGGAGCCTCCAGGAGTATATACTCGACATACTGGAGGGTCTAAAAGTAGTATCTCTGTCCACCAAGGTGTAACTAATGTGGAAGGGTCGCTCCACCTCTTGCTAAGCCTGGATACGGGTCTTTACTGGCTGAATTGCTCTCGCAAAGGCCAACAAGGAGTCGTACTACTATAACCTCAAGAAAAAAAAACACCATCAGGAATCGAACCCTGCCCACTGGACCAGAGGTCTAGCATCTTAATTACTGACCCACCAGAGCACTTGTAAGCAATTCATTGCATCGTAGATATAGCTAAAATAGGAACGCAATCTAACGAAAACACCCGATGCCTTCCGACAAGTCGGGAAAGTATTTTGCAAGCGGCTTTTATCCGCTAGTCATTTTACAAGGAAGCGCTGAAGTAGACTGCGCATGGTTATGATGCCACATCCGGGTTTCACAGTTCCGTCGATTTTCCCAAGATTTACCCCCATACCGTAGCGTAAGGTGTTTACACATCAAAAACATCGACGGGAATTGAACACGCTACGAGCAATATCTCCTATTGCTACGAGACACTAGCGTCCTCAGCAGCATTATAAGATCCTTTACACAAATAGTGCACTATATAAAAATCGGCCTTTCCCATTGGTCGATCCGCATGGCCCTCCGCTCGCTTCGCTCGCTACGGGGGCTCAAGAAAAGGGAACTAACCAGGTGCTAACCCAATCTAACCCAAGATATACCCAAAATCAAGAAAAAAAACTGTTTAGGAACATAATCTTTAAAAAAAATAAAAAAAAGCAACGGGGTTCGAACCCGCGTTTTCCAAGTGAGACCCAACGCTCTAAACCTCTACACCACGAGAGCTCTTGATAGAAACCGATTGCATCACGCAGACATATCGTAATACGAGATGGATCGACCAATAGGAGAGGTCGATTTTTACATAGTGCACTATTTGTGTAAAGGATCTTTAAACGCTCCTCAGCAGTGGTCTGGCTTGAACTTTTCTGGTGACCTTTGGCGACCTTTACCGAATGTCGGCAATAATTAAGTTCTTTCGCATGGCCCTCCACTAGCATCGCTTGCTCCGAGGCGTAACCACACATAACTAACCCAAGGCATTCCCAAAATCAAGAAAAAATAAACGTTTTACAAACATAAACTTAAAAAGAATTAAAAGGATAGCTTGGCACTGACGGCGATCGAACCAGCAACCTTCGCATCACAAACACACTACCTAACTACTGACCTACCAGACCGTTGGAAGCCATTGTGTGCTGTACCGCGAAGACATGGATAATTCTGCCGCTTCGGCCATCGTCGGGTCGCGTCGTGGAACCAAACAGAAAAGTTCAAAACAGATCGCTGCCGGAAGACGCTGCTCCCTAGACTACTCGAAAGAAATTCGCTGGACCATAAAGATATGGTGGTTTGTCAACATTCTGATGCGTGCGCAACTCTAAAGATCTGAGATCGGGGTCCGGGAATCGTCTACTGGGCCACGGAGTTTTAACATCTTTTTAAAAAATTAAAAACATCGACGGGAATTGAACCCGGGCCGCCGGCGCCGTATCACAAACACAGCATCCAACCACTGAGCCACATGGCTACTTGACCATAAAAATATGTTGTTTTTTGACATTGTAATGCGCGCGCAATTCTGAAGCCCTGTGATCGCTGTCTGTGAAGCATCTACTGGGTCACAGGGCTTTAGAGTTGTTTTACATTTCATTTTCACTTCACGCATGGCCCTTCGTTCGCTTCGCTCGCTTCGGGGCGCAGCCAAACAAAATTAACCAAGACTAACCCAAATTGAAAAATAGAAAGAAACATCTTTCAAAAAATTAAAAAAGCATCAACGGGAATCGAACCATTATCACAAACATAGCATCCAACCACTGAGGTATGAGACTGCTTTAAAGCAATTCGCTGGACCATAAGGATATGGTGTTTGTCAACACTGTAATGCGCACGCAACTCTGAAGCCCTGTGGTCGGTCCGGGAAACGTCTACTGGGTCACAGGGCTTTAGAGTTGTTTTACATTTGGTTTTCACTTCACATGGCCCTGCGTTCGCACCGAGGCACAACCAAACACATCTAACCCAAGTTTAAAAAAAGAAACAAATATAACTTTTAAAAAATAAAGATGCATCACGGGAATCGAATCCGGGCCGCCGCATGAGAAACGCCGCATACAACGACTAAGCTGCGAGACCAGTTGACAGCACCGAAATGTACATGTCAATGGTTGAAAGTAATTCACTGGACCATAAAAATATGGTGATTCAACAATAGGTTGTCTAAACATGGACACATTTTATTTTTGGAATCAATGGAGCAGGGATTCATTAAAATAATAGAATTTAATTCAAAGTTTAGTTAACATCGGATAAAATTTCAGATTTTCTATTTATCCGATATTAAACTAATCTTCGGTGCAATCGGCTATACTAATAATTTCGACTTATCGCTAGACCTAGCACGGCACCTAATGAGGCCAATATATTATTTCACTTCAAGCCTGACCCTCTGCTCGCTACGGCGGCTCAAAGAACAGGAACTAACCCAAGGCATGCCCAAAGTGAAGAAAAAATACTTTTTACAAACATAACCTGAATTTTTTTTAAACCGGCAGAAATTGAACCCCGTGCCGCCGTATCAAAGGCCCAGCATCTAACCACTGAGCCACCAGAGCACTTCCAGACAATTCATGACACCGCATGATATCGGTAAACTGAAGCCTCATTAGGTGCCGTGCTAGGTCTAGCTGTAAGTATAATTTCCTACGTTCATGAACTTTGGCAAGGGAAGGGAGTGGACAGATAATCTCGCTTTACGGCAGCGCGCAGTACGTGTGATCAAAAATCGAACGGACGCCATTAATAGGTGCCAGACATTCAAAGCGGCACCTCTGTGTATTTTGGTGATTTTTGTTGTGAAAAACTCTCAAAATACTTTAATTTGTCCGTAACAATATAGTGTTTTGTGCTTATGACCGTAAAAGTCGCAATGACCGAAAGGACCTGGAATTACTCTTCACAGGTAAATATAGTTTACACCTAGTTCTTGCTGGCGCTAATATTTATTATTTATTTTCTTTCTGTGAGCTGAGATATAGATATATCAAAATATGATTACGAGTATACTTCAGGCTGCCTTTCTTTGTAATTTTATACTAGATTTGTTAACATATCTCAGTCATGATTGCTAATAAGAATCACATAATTCCCCTTGAAAATGGCAATCATTGCATTTTGTGATTTAACCCACTAAATAGAAGTATTATGAGTATAAAATAATATATATAATTTAGTGGCGAAAATGTATGACGCTTGTCAAATCGTGGAGCCAACTCGTAACAGAACAGCTGCCAGTTTTACCCGTCCACTCCCTTCCCTTGTCAAAGTTCATGAACTATTAGCAACACTTGTCAGCTGGGTAAGCCACCTAGGTCTATATTAACAAAAAAGGAAGAATTAGGTTAGTACCACATGACAGTGACTGACAATTCGAAGTAAACAAGTTCGTTTTCTCTATAATTTTTTTATTAAAAAGTTTTACCACAATTGGATATCATAGTATTTTTCAAATGGCCGAATTCGAACCTTTAGAGCCCTCTCTCAGAAATGTAATAGAGCAAACTAGTCTTAAATGGATATTTGTCGGAGGAAAAGGAGGTGTTGGAAAGACTACATGCAGGTAACTTCTTGGAATAATTACATTAAGTTTGTTTTTAAGATGATGTGGTCTTAAATGTCATTTGGAGACTGACGTGCACTTTTGAAAAATATTGCTTTTGTTCACATATCAAATCAAAAATACTCTCATGAAAGACCAAGCGATGGCTAAGTTGTTGACAAACCTTGCTAGGGATATTAAAAGCTTTATTCAATACGCTACCTTTAATTCATTTACTGTGTTAGCATTACCTCGGGTCGCTTTACCATTTCATCTGACATTGGTTGCAACCGGAGTTCACCAATTTCTTCATATTTTAGTTGCAGTCTGGCCGTCCAACTTTCAAAAGTGAGGGAGTCAGTTTTGATCATATCGACTGATCCTGCCCATAATATTTCGGATGCATTTGATCAAAAATTCACCAAAGTGCCGACCTTAGTAAAAGGATTTTCCAATCTGTATGCCATGGAAATTGATCCAAATGTAGGAATGAATGAATTGCCAGAAGAATATTTCGACGGAGAACCGGATGCAATGAAAATGAGCAAAGGTGAAATATTTAGAAAATAATAGGCACATTTTAAATATGTGTTGTATTTGTTGCAGGCATCATACAAGAGTTGATCAATGCATTCCCAGGAACAGACGAGACAATGTCGTATGCTGAGGTCATGAAACTGATAAAAAGCATGAATTTTTCAGTTGTTGTATTCGACACTGCCCCAACCGGCCATACCTTGAGGCTCTTATCATTCCCACAGGTGGTAGAAAGAGGTCTGGGTAAACTGTTAAAAATAAAGCAAAAAAT
Organism: Pissodes strobi; assembly: GCA_016904865.1. Lineage (NCBI taxonomy): Eukaryota > Metazoa > Arthropoda > Insecta > Coleoptera > Curculionidae > Pissodes > Pissodes strobi. The sequence goes on from MU185539.1 coordinate 44,963, forward strand.
CTCGCCGATGATTTCACAATTTAGCGGTTTACTAGGAATGCAAGACTTAAACGTCGATCAGTTTTCAGGTAAAATGGATGAACTTTTAGGCGTTATAAAACAGGTAAATGAGCAGTTTAAAAACCCAGATCAGACCACGTTCGTATGCGTTTGTATAGCTGAATTTCTGTCACTATATGAAACAGAACGACTGGTTCAAGAGCTCACGAAGGTAAAAATAGACACACACAATATTATAGTCAATCAATTAATTCTTAAACAGAAAGGAGAAGATCCTTGTAGGATGTGCAACGCAAGGGTCAAGATCCAGGAGAAATATCTTGACCAAATCGCGGATTTATACGAAGATTTTCATGTAGTCAAGTTGCCCCTTTTAGAAAACGAAGTTAGAGGCGTTGAAAAAATTAAATCATTTTCCGAATATCTAGTCAAACCATATTCTGTATAGTATACGTCTAGTGTGTTCTAGGAAATATTGCAAAATGGTTCATCTCTAATACACCATTTGTTTAGAAAGTAGGATGGAAAGATATTTGCGGTCTGGCTGTCTAATAGTGGGTGGGGTATAATTATTAAACGCAATTAGTTCTTAGCCCAGGGGCGTCGCCAAAAGTGTAATAATTGCATTTCAT
>MU185539.1:75594-94987 GCA_016904865.1 Pissodes strobi
ACATCCTCAATGTGTTTACCAGTTTAAGTATTTGTGAAACCCCTCCTAAAAATTTAGTGTGGTTTTTATATGGTTATCAACTGGTGAACGAATAGCTTCTTCACATTTGACCCGGCTTAGATTTAACTTGTTATCTATTAGCCAATTTTGTAATTTAGCTCAAACTGCATGAACCTTTCCTGCTTGGGTCTGAAACTCGAAGTCTACGGCTTTAGGGGAAACATCTTGAGCGTCTGCTTTCAGGGTAACACTTCAGAGGGGTTAAATATCACTGCAGAAGTTCCCCAGGGATCTGTTCTTGGGCCTTTGTTGTTTTTATTCTATGTGAACGATCTTCCACTTAGTATTAGAAGCGGCAGATGTTCATCTTTTGCTAATGACACCACAATAGTTTAGACATACGTTTAGACATACTTCGAATTAGGCAATTTATCCTAAGATGATCTAGATTTTCAGGTTTTCCATTCATGCCAGCACGTAGTATGCTTGGAACCATTATTACCACTCACTAATGCCCGAAGAATCACTCAGGTGAAAACAGATTTAAGTATTTTTTTTCTTAAATGTGTGGGACACATGCTACAAAAGGCTAAAGCCTATAATATACCCGTGAAAAGAAATGGTACTTTTGGAACAGAATATTTTTCGGAATATCTTCTTTTATTTTTAATTTATAATTGTAATGTTAAATCCAGGGATTCTTCCAAACCTATAATCCACCACTGTATTTATTACGGAAGACAATCTATAATTATTATTTTAAAGAAATATGTGATTATCTGAAATTCATTAATCACTTTCCCTAAAAACAGCGACCATAATAAGATTTTACCTACCTCTTTGCCGATAAATATCTGTTCCAATCAATCCACATAGAGCGATACGTTTTTACACGCCCTCGTAAACTATGAGGGAGTATTGTGGGTTGCCTACTAACTTACACGAAATCATGTTTTATCTTTTTCTAATTTTAACAACACATCTTTTGTTTCGCTTTACCCGGATCGTCCAACAGTTACGAGGACGTATAAAAACGTATCGTCATGGTTTTTTTCCGAACTGTTTGGGTGTTGCTGTTCACATTTGATGGGACCGAGCCTGAATTATGGCACGAAATATTCAGCTTCTAGCCACAACTATTAATGACCTTAAAATACCACCACTGAATATAAATAATAAAATAATCCAAGTTAAGTATTGGACCGTTCTACAAAAAAAGCTAGTTGCCTAATATGAGCATGGCCTTTCAGGAACTTATTGTGACAATATGTTGGCACGAGCGCAAATAATAATAAAAAAAGGTTTACAGTTAACAAAATAATCTATAGAACAATAAATAACTATATTATATAACTAAAAGATAGCTGGATCGACAGTATCGCTTTTCTAAGCTACGGTATTCGATTTGATTGCCAGCCTTGTCGATTCATTATAAGCCCCCACAGAGAATAGCCATTTCCATAACTGGTTATTTTCTGTCCGAGCTTTTATTCACGGTTTAATAAATCATTTTCGCTAGTCTACAGATTTATATATACAAATTGTGATTTATTTACATCGTTAGGAAACGTCCAAAGTTCGCATTACAATAAAACGTGTCATTCCCAACTCCAATAAAAACTCTAATTGTGGGTTCCCTCGGAACGTCCCAAACGAGCTGGAAACCGTCAGATTAGTCAGAATTCTCTTCACTTAAACGTGTTTATGGCTCCTCGTGGCATTGCTCGCAACATGTCTATAGGCTTGGATAGGGACTAAAACAAACGGTTTCCAACTGGTTTAAAGTCTTACGTGAATCAAGTGAAGTTTATTCACTTTATATACTATGACCAATAAATACAAAATGATACACCTGGGAAATGATATAACCAATGACAGTGTATGCAAGAAAAGTGGGGGCATTTTATACATCTCGTTTAGACAATAGTATTACCTTGATTTGCTTACTAGTTTTTCCAGTAAACGGGCAAGTTGCTGTTAAATGAACCCAGTTGAACATCTAATATAATGCAAAATAGCTTTATAATGAGCCTTCCTCAAAGAAGGTATGTTTAATCCTAGCCCCAGCTGTTGCCTTGTTTCAGATGGTCAAAACTACTTAGGCCAATATATATTTACATACGAGGAAAAACTAGGGCGCCCAACTATAACCAAGTTTGGAGCTATACTAAACCAAAGGATGGAATTATAAGCTGTAATTCGACTGTGAGTAGCGTTTAAGTGTTGCGTGTGACCCTCTTCCTACATGAAGAAGTATCTCCCCTAGAAATCAGAACCCTAGAACACATTTGAAATATGGCCTGCAAAAGATTCTCATTAATTGAGTTGTACACATGCCCTATCAGGATTTTGAAAATGGTGTCGGTGGACAGATGACCCCTTCAAGCAAATGCTACACCGGGGGTCATTATCAAGCCTATGGAGTATTAGTAAAACTAGATGAGGTACTCTAAAAGCAGAGAGAGCCACAATAGATCTTACAGGTCGCAGTGGAGGACAAGACGTTTTGGAAAACTCTAACAAATATAGTTCGTACAATTAATCTAAGAGCCCTTTATGTTGGTGGTGTTTTTGTTTAGAATCTTAACTTGTAAGTTTTGACTGTTGATAGATCCTCATCGGGTAATTTTGATTTGTTTTTTGACTCAATGGAGGCTGTACTGGCGGCACTGGGAACCACTAAGCAGGTGATTTTAATGTAAATTTGGGCGGTGTTGAAATAAGGGCCGTGCAACTCTATGACTTGTTTAACTCTTTTGGTATGAGAAAGACCATATTAACTCCAACTCGTAGCAATGCATTGCTTGACAACATATTTGTGAGAGAATCTAGCTGTCCCACTTTCTGTTACTTTAGAATTAAATCTCTCTGATCACAAAGGTCAATTAGTAAAAGTACACAGGCTGGGAAACTGGATTTTTTTTATGCAGTTTGCAATGTTGATTGGAGTTTTGTCGAGCTGGCTGATGATGGTATAAATGAGAGATTTGAGCAGTTCGTTTCATTGCTGATTGAGGGTTATCTTGGGTTCTTCCCAGAAAAACACTATCGGGTGTGCTCTGATCAGGGTAACAACATTTCCTGGTTCAATAATGACCTAAAAAACATGCGAAAGCAGCTGCATTTCTTGAGGCAGTATCCATGCGAAGACTTTAAACTTTCTTTAAATAAATTTAAAGCGGAGTACAGGGTGGCACTCCGAAATGCTCGTGGTCAAACAAATGACCTTCTTATTAGAGACGCAACCAATCCTGCTAGATGTATGTGGAAGATAATCCAATGGTTAAAACAAATTTTGATCAAAATTGTACTATTTCTCCTGATACATTTAATAACTTTTTCACAAATAATGTAGCACATGATTTGGCGGAGTTGGTTCTACCATCTGATTTAATACCTACTATTGCCCCCCCCCCCCCCTCCCCCCCTCGAATCATTTCCACTTCAGAGAGGTATCTTTCAATGAAGTAAGGGACATCATTGACAGTCAAAAACAAGAGCAGTCAGGATATCTTGGGATAAAATCAGCAAAAAATCAGATTATTGTTCCACTGACTAAGCTTGCATAAACAAATCAATTTTTCCAAGCGTCCTTAAAGAGGCTTTAGTGACTCCTATTTTTAAAAAGGGTAACAGGGATCTTCCTGAAAATTATAGACCGATATCACTGTTGCCAATTTCCTTGAAGATCTTTGCAAAATGTATTGCAATCCAGATCACTAATTACTTCATCTCTAATGATTATTTCACTGACTGTCAATTTGGTTTTCGAAAGGGTTTGAATACCATCCTGGCAATAGCTGACCTCACGCCATATATTTTGGACTCATTCAATGAGGGTTCTGTCTGTTCCTCATGATATTTTAATAAAAAAAACTGTCTGCCCATCATTTTGATCTAATATCATCTTATTTGGCAGAACGAACTCAGGTGGTTCAGGTTGGTGGTGCCACATCAGCGAAGGGCACTACTGATATTGGTGTCCCCAGGGATCTGTGCTTGGGCCTCTCTTATTTTTATTTTTTGTCAATGACTTACCAAATATTCAGCCCAGTGCTAAATTTACACTTTTTGCTGATGACACCACCATCTCGACCTCTGCTGATTCCGTAACAGATGCTGTTGCTGACTCTAAGAGACTGCAGGAAAGGGCCAAGCTTTGGTTCACGGTAAATGGGCTTCACAATGAGAGCAAAACAAATAGGCATGGTAATCTATCCAACTTCAGGCCAATCTCTCTCCTATCCACTTTATCAAAAGTCATTGAAAAGCTGGTAAAGACACGTATACTTTCCCTTATTTATTCAAACCAGATTCTAAGCAAGCATCCATTTGGTTTCCGGGACAAAGTCAGTACCAATGATGCTGTGTATCATCTACTGCAGATGAGTGAGGAGCTTCTGCTGTTGTAAAAGGCTTTTGACTGCGTCAGCCCTGATATTCTACTTCAGATGCTCAAACGTTATGGCTTTAGACGTCAGACTTTGTCCTGGCTTTCTTCTTTCCTTACTGGTCGTTGCCAGCGTGTCATCACAGGATCTACATGCTCTGATTATCAATTCATTGGATGGGGTGTTCCTCAGGACTCAGTCTTGAGTGCTATTTTATTTCTGCTTTACACCAACGCTCTTGCAGGGTTTCGGATTAGTGGTCAATTCATCATCTTTGCAGATGATACATCCATTCTGTGACATGATCAGGATGCTATATTACTGCATAGAACCATGTTGCAGGATCTGAAGAGAGTGAAATTATGGTGCACTCATATCCTTCAAGGATAATTTAATGCATATATCAGTGGGTACCTCTCCGATTGTATGTACATCTGAAAGCAAATTCCTTGGCAATATCATAGATAATAAACCAGTTAGGTTAAACAACAGATCTCCGAGGACGCTTTCTATCAAGAGATAGAGGAAGAAGAACTAGAGTTGGTATAACCACCCGTGATTCCCCACCACTTTTGGAAGAGGCTCGGAAACAAACAGCTGAACTAACAGCACCGCCAATCGCTGAGGATAACTCGAAGCCCCTGATTAAAGAGAAGGTATCGAAAGAACCTATCTCTAAGTAGGATGGATATGTTGTTACCCGAAAGCATAAGATGGCGAAAAGGAACCGGAAAGTACCAAGATCTAGTGACTGACTCGGACTACAAAGATCCGTGGGACCTGGAGCTCTTTGACTTAATTGAGAACCACGTGTTGCAGCCCATTGGAGAGACTTTAAAAGTCACGATTAGGGCTGAAGCTCTATCTATACTAATTGAGCAGGGCTATAATGAAGTCATAACAACTGACATAATAGAAGATCCACAATAATCCAAATGTAACACTGGGACATTGCAGAGATTCAACACACAATACAGACTATTATTATACCAGCAACTAACCCATTTTAACCAAAGATTAACCATGTCAAGACTTAATGCTTTGTAACTCAGATCAGTATCCGAAGAATGTGACTTAGGATTTGAATCAACTAATATCACTCCAAGGCTATTAGAGCGAGCAATAAATACATTACTATGCAAGCAACCAAGGCACTACTACACTTAGTAATACCGAGAATATATAATTTGGTTCATGCACCCTTTACGGATGAAGGTAAACTAGCTGACTAACGATACAAAATTAAGGACTTCACGTTTCACGTACTTTTTCTTTTCTTACAAACTAGTCAACTGATTCGTCCCCCCCCCCCCCCCCCCCAACCCCTCCTACACATAGTTACTGCCCGTGGAACAATCTTCTCCGCTACCTCTCGGATTCTTTCGGTGCCTCGTTTTCTCTTTGGAACTCGCAGACGACGTCGGATGACCCTCGCCCGGTGAGGTGCCCAAAGAGTCCGGCTGGAGGCGGACGTTGTTATTGGCTAGATTTCGCATTTCGATCACGGTCGGATTCTGGAAAAAATCCGAGCTAGAAATTTCTGGAATAGAGACGAATTAACCTAGTTTTAGTTTTTAGTATTGCTTGAAAATGCGGAAGAGGTTTGCCAACTGTATACAACAAAAGGGAAAACAAATGTTTTAATATAAGAAAAATTTAATACTTTAGAATTCTAATCAGGACTGTTGGCAAACCCATTGCTGGGATCAATATGCTAAGCGAAAAAAGGCATGGAATTATTAGTTGTTAGTAAAAAAGCAAACAAAACTTGACATGTATGCTTTGCCATATAATACTATATCTGCCCTAAAGCAAACATGGATAGTATGGAAATTATTCTGAATATATTCCATAGCAGACCTAAATGATGTTTGAAAAAGCTTAAAGGGCAACTATTCAACATGCTATGCGAGTATATTTCAAGCTGTTACTACTACTAAGTAGAGGTTCTAACGAGTTTGTTTCCGTGCTAGATGTTGCTTAGCTTTTTATGATAGTATTTCACACCAATGGAAAATATGATGACTCAATCAGATTGAGGCATGTGTAAGCGAAACTGTCCTATTTGCATGGACGATTAATCAGACCATGTAAGGACGTGATATATTTACTATATGAGTATCCTCACTTCACTTTGAAGTCTTTACACAAGCCAGTAGGTAAAGCCAATATTCAACTCGTATGATTCGCATTTAAAATTAAACAACACCTAATACTGAAATATTCTCTTAGAGCAAAGGCAAACAGATAATTCGCAAATAGACAAACGAATATAACAAATACATCCTAGAATATAAAAAAAAATATGTGTGGATTATTATTTTTCGATTGAAAAGCAAAATATGACCATTGATAAAACTAGGTACTTCCCTAAGTAGAATTTGTGTAACATACTTTAAAATTACTAACTTTTGTGTCGAACAAAGCTAGTAAAAAATTATAAAATAAGACAAACACAGGCAATAATGTAGACAAAATATGACACAGTACCACAGAAGAACAGAGCGCACAACAGTTTTCAAATAAATAGAAGCCCGAAAGAAGGGTATGCAGCATTATTTGCGGATTAGATATTTAACTACTATACTCTATTCTATAGTCAAATATCGCTTTATTATTAAAAAAGCAGTTAAAAATTAAAATTAATTATCTACGTTCTGATAGTGGAAAATAATTTTGTACATACAAAATATAAACAAATTCAAAATGTTTGATGAACACAAGTAAATAAATACACAAACAAGAATTCATAAAACATTAAACAGAAAACCACACGAGTGGATCGCCGTAGTAAAACATCTGTCAAATTATTTCACATTTGGATCCATGACGTCACTCGATAGTTGGCGGTATTTTGAAAACCGTCGCCGTATAAATACTTAGCATTATAAGATCCTTTACACACTAACCCAAACTAACCCAAACTAACCCAAACTAACCCAAAATCAAGAAAAAAAGCTGTTTAGAAACATAATATGTAAAAAAAAATAAAAAAAAAGCAACGGGGTTCGAACCCGCGTTTTCCAGGTGAGACCCAACGATCTAAACCTCTACACCACTAGAGCTCTTGATAGAAATCGATTGAATCACGCACACATATCGTAATACGAGATGGATCGACCAATAGGAGAGGTCGATTGTTATGGATCCAAATGAGAAATAATTTGACAGATGTTTTACTACGGCGATCCACTCGTGAAAACCACCACTAAAGGTTTGTATTAAAATATTCTTCCAGTCTGTCAGTAATTTTTGTTTACATGTTTTCTGAAGCTAGCTTCATATTCCATTTTTCTTATGCCAAGAGGTAGGTGGTTAAAAGCCCTCCTGTCCCCATACACAATAGTGTATGGGGACAGTTTTTGGGACGGGCAGTGCAAGTGTGAAATTGTAATCTGATGGGGGGTCAAGCCGATGCTTATATTTTTTATGTATAAGACAAGCTGTCTCCAGTATAAATATAGAAGACAGTGTCAGCACAGAATTTTTCAAAAATAAAGCTCGAGAGGGGGTTAGAAAAGGAACTCGACACATATAACTGATGGCTTTTTCTGCAACATAAATAGCGACTTACACGAAAACTGAGAGCACAACCCCCAAAACCTAAGATGGGACTCAATGAAGGCATGATAAGCATTTTTAACTACCTACACTAAATCGAAGTGAATTTGCAATAATTAGTCTAATAGCCAAACAGTTAGATGACAGTTTAATTATTAAAGAAAAGCCATAGGGTTCAGAGTTTAGTTGCTTGTCGATTAATTGTCAAACCCAAAAACCTGCTAGTGTCAGATGGACTGATCGTTTTGTTTTGCAGAGTATAGCCTCCAGATTACATTTGAAAGTCAAAATATTGGTCCTAGAAACATTAAATGTCAACCTGTTAGACTCACACTATGACTTTACCAGCATTAAGGCTTAGCCAATTAGGATCTGAAGCACAGAAGCTGTGACTGAACCATGCCAAAGTATTGTCATATCATCCACTAAGATTTTTTTTCATAGTATCGCTTAGAGACATGTGTTATTATCTCTCCTGTAAAGTTCTTAGGTTGTGCTGGTTATTCCCAACAGTGAATTGTGAATGTTTGCACAGTGATAGGGTTGGACTTCCCGCATGGGTATAGGTAGTTATTTTGACTTACTTGAATAATATGAAATCGTCTATCGAATAGCCGCGAGTGCCGATCGAACGGCTTTACGACAATTGAACAGTCATAATTTTCAGAATGTATAGAATTACTCATGGGTTTACGGGCCAGTCAATTCATGTCAACAGGCTCGAAAGTGCAGTGGTCAGATACTTGCGCTTGGATACCACGGTCTCTGGTTCGATTCCCGTCGGTGGCAAGATATGTTTTCTTTATTTCGTTTTAAGGTTATGTTTGTTTCTTTTTTAAAATTTGGATTAGTTTTAGTTAGTTTTGTTTGGTTGAGCCCGGAGCGAGCGATGCGAGCGTGAATTTAATAGTAAGTACTCTTTTAAATTCTGGCCTTCCCCTAGACTTCCCTGCTAAAGCGAGGTTTATATTTTTCCTGCATGAGTTTAACTTCGCTGAATTTGACGGTTCAATTGTCGTAACGTCATTCGCTAGACGCTTGTGCTGAGTGTTGTTGTCGAATTGGGGTAAACCCTGGCATAAACACTACATCATAGATTAGATTACACTCTTTGACTACATTATAGATAGGTTGTTTCATCTGCAACGATCATTAATTCTGATTTTAGTTAAAGCCTAAGGCTACGTGCAAAGTGACGCGTCGAGCAGCGTGTGATCAATGTCAACAAATTATTTGCCAAAACTGCCGAGGACTGTTCACTAGTTGAATATGAGCAGTGCAACTGCAGAAACGTATAGTTCCATTCTTTTGCTCAACAGCATAAAGCAAACCTTAAACCTCACTGGCAGAGTTGGTCAAATAGGCATGAAAGTGGAGGGCGTGGCTTTCAAAACCTTAAAACACATGTTGAGGAACTGGATACAGCAGTTAATGCATTGAACTCCAGGGTTGCTGACTTAGACAAGATCCTTAACACACACCAGTCTTCCATGAACAGCCATCTGATCACAATGAGATGTGGTACGAGCTCCAGGAGCGTCAGAGCAGATCCAGCAATACTATGTTGTTTAATGTACCTGAAAACGGCAATAATGGAAAAGATATTGCGGCTATCCTTGAAGAGCTGAAAAATAACCCACCAGCTGTTGCCCAGTTTGCCAGAGTGGGCAGAGGGTATTCTAAAGGGGCGCGTGCCCAAAAATTTTCTTTCAATTCGCATAAAGATGTACTGGATTTGATGCGCTGTCGCCGTAAGCTCAAAGGCAAAAATGTGTACCTAAATCTAGATCTCACGCGCAAACAGCCAGAAATAGACAAACGGGTCTGGGGTGCACTTAAGGAACGAATATTTAAAGGTGAGAAAGACAGTGGTGTTCCGCGCATTGTGGATATCGGCAGTAGCCGATTATCTAATCTTAACATTTACTACCAGAATGTACGCGGCCTGCGAACAAAGCTTACTGCTCTCACATGTAACGCAGCTCTACACAACTTCTTCTTCTTCATGTAGTTTCTCCATTATCTGAGGTTTGCTAACATCATGGCAATCCTGACCTTGAAAACTGCTGCTCTGAATAGATCTGCAGAAGACATGTTGAACCATTCTCGCAGATTCCGCAGCCAAGATATTCTTCTTTTTCCAATTGACCTTTTGCCCACAATCTTCCCCTGGATTATCAAGTGGAGTATCTCATATTTTGAACCCCGCATTATGTGACCCAGATAGGTGATCTTTCTTCTCTTCACTTTCTTTAACACCTCCAACTCTTTATCCATTCTGGTAAGCACTTCTGCGTTGGTCGTGTGCTCCACCCACGATATTCTGAGCATTCTTCTGTAGGTCCACATCTCAAATGCTTCTATTTTTCTTTCGTACATTCTGTTAAGAGTCTGTTAAGTTTCTACGCCATAATACAGTACCGGGAATACATAGCACTTCAGCATACGTATTCTACGATCTAGGCTCAAGTCGCGGCTATAGAGCATCTTCTTCATTTTGACAAAAGCCGCACGTGCTTTCTCGGAGCAATAATCAGCGGTGCAGGTGATGTTTGTACCCAGATAGTTATATATTGTAACCATCTCCAATTGTTCTCCGTCTACATAGAGGTGTTCTTGCGGAGCGTTGTTCTTTGTTATAATCTTGTATTTGGTCTTTTTTGTGTTAAGTGTCAAGCCAAAATGTCAACTGGCAGTGACGACCCTGTTCAGCAGTTTTTGTAGGTCCATAGTAGTAGTAGTAGTAGTAGTAGTAAGGGTGGGGGGGGCCGAAGCCCGGTAAGTAGGCCTATAAATCCCTTTTCACCATCCCCGATCCGCCCTCCCCTACCTGGCTACTTCCACTGAAACGGCCCGTCACCTTGATAAAGGTGAGGACGTCCTCCCAGTCCAGATCCTTTAGATCTTCCCGAGCAAAGGTTGGTGCTCCCAGTATCCTCCTCCTTAGGCGACTCCACCTATCACAAATTCCTATATAGTGGTATGAGGACTCCTCCCCTGTCCCGTAGTTCAGGCAGAGTGGGCTGTCCCTCACGCCGATAAGGTGCAGATGTCTGTTTAGGCTTCCATGCCCAGTCAGAATACCTACCAAATTCCTGATGTCCTCTCGGCTCTTTTTTTAGCAGTCGCCTTGCTCTGGATCCGTCAGGATTTAAAATCATTTCCTTGGCTTGTCTGCATCCTTCTTTTCCTCTCCAATTGTGCTTTGTCTTGTTCCAGTCCCAGTTATTTAGTTCCTGAGAGATTTGCCTTTTACTTAAGCCCAGACCAGGTCCTGGACCGACGAGGTGATCCATTGAGCCTTGTCTTGCCAATTCATCGGCCCGTTCGTTGCCCTCGATGCCACTGTGCCCTGGAACCCATCTAAGTCTTACTTCCTTGTGCACGGCCAATCTGTCTAGGGCGTCTCTACATTCCTGAACTAGCTTACAGCTTGCCCTGGGTTTTTGGATCGCCCTGAGAGCGGCTTGACTGTCCGAGTAAATATATATACTCTCTACACCTTCTGTTACTTCCGCCTTGGTTGCTACTTCCAAAATAGCAAACACCTCCGCCTGGAAAACAGTGGCATATCTCCCCAGCGAAATGCTTTCTCCTGACCGTTCTCCTTAGTTGCCACATAATCGCGGTTGTCTTATTCACCATCTGTTCAACGTGTGCCTTCCACGTCAATTTACTGTCTAAAATAACTCCCAAATATTTGACTTGTTGACTTAGGCTCAGTCTCGTCTGATAGAGTATGGGATGTATAAAACCTGTTAGATTTCGTTTTCTTGTGAAGAGAATGAGTTCGGTCATTCCTGGGTTTACTGAGAGACCATTCTCCTCACACCAACCTTGAACTATCCGACACGCCACCTGCATACGCTCGCAGACCGTTCTCACGAACTTGCCCGTGATCATTACTAGCCCGTCGTCAGCTTGTGCGTAGAATCCCTCAAGATTTAACCTTCTCAGGAGGCTGTCCATCACCAGGCACCACAAATGTGGCGAGAGGCAGCTGCCTTGTGGGCAACCCCCTCTTACCCCCGGCCTCGACGCGAACTTCTCCCAGCGTGGCACTGATCTTTCGGTCTTCCAGTGCCGTTTTTACCCACTTGACTAAATGAACTGGTGTTCTCTTGGCCTGGAGGGCTTGACAGATAGTTTTCGTTTTAGCCTTATCGAAAGCTCCTTTTACGTCAAAGAAGAGCGCTAGCGCCATTTCTTTGTTTTCTATTGCCTTTTCAGCCCTTCTAACTACAGAATGGAGAGCCGTTTCAGTCGACTTCCCCCTTCTGTAGGCGTGCTGATTATCATGTAGAGGAGAATCAGTTAAGATATCTTCCATGATGAACCTGTCAATCATTTTTTCCATTGTCTTCATTAAAAATGAAGTTAGACTTATAGGCCTAAAGGACTTGGGATGGGAATAGTCTCTCTTCCCTGCCTTGGGGATGAAGACGACATCCGCTGCTCTCCAAGCTTGTGGAATGTACCCTAGTGCTATGCTGGCCTCGAATACTCTCTTTAAGTAAGGGAGTAACGTATCAAGGCCCGTCTGCAGCATCATGGGTATAATTCCATCCGGCCCTCCTGCCTTATATGGACTGAACTCCCCCACTGCCCAAGTTATGGATTCCTCAGTCACCACACTGCGGGCAAGGTTCCAGTCCATCTCTGGCTCTGGTTCCTTGTCCCAGTTGGTAGTCTGTACCTCTCCGGGGAAGTGGGTTTTTAGAAGAAGCTCTATCGCTTCCTCTCTGTTCGCCGTCCATTGTTCGCCTGTTTTCAGAGAGCCAATCGCTTTTTGTCTTTCCGAGCCCAGCAGCTTAAGCAGACGCGCTGAGTCCGAGAGAGACTCCATCTCTCCACAGAATTTCCTCCAGCTGTCTCTTTTGCTGCGTCGGACCTCGATTTTAGGTCCATAGCGCAAGTTATTAATTGTCTTGCCTTTTACTGTGATGCCTCTCAACTCGCATACACGGGCTCTGGTAAATATTTCTTCAGAGTAGATGTTGAATAAAAGTGGCGAGAGGACACATCCCTGTGTTACGCCCCGTTTGATTTCTATAGGGTCAGTCGTCTTTTCTTGTACTCGCAATGTTGCCTCTTGGTTAAAGTAAAGGTTGACAATGATCCTGATATCTTGTGAGTACAGGTTTTTCTGGTTTAGCCTTCTACGAGCTGGTCATGCCTCACTCTATCAAACGCCTTATTGTAATCTATAAAACAGGCGTAAACTTCCTGATTGACATTGAGACAGCGTTGTGCGAGGACATTGTATGCAAATAATGCGTCCCGGGTACTGTATCCGTTTCTAAATCCGAACTGCTGGATATCCGAGATATTACTTTCCAGTTTCTGAAATACTATGCGGTGTATAACTGTCAAGATCACTTTCAATATGTGGCTCATCAAGCTGATTGTACGATATTCATCACATTTCTTCGCATTTTCCTTTTTGGGTATTGTAACAAAGGTCGATTCTAGCGATTCCGCTGGTATGGTACCCGTTATATATATTCTATTGAATAGGGCTGTTATAGAGTCCAAGTGTTGTTCTTCAATCAACTTCAACACTTCCATAGGTATTTCGTCTGGACCCAGAACTTTTCCGCTTTTTGTTGTTTCTATTGCTTGTTTTACCTCTTCTTTCAAAATGGGCGGCCCCGTTTGTTCTTTAATACTGGCTTGTATCTCTACTCTCTGATCATCGAACTGATTTTTAATGTAATTTTCCCATTGTAGTATTTGCTTCTCTATATCTACTATAATGTTTCCGTCATTGTCTATTAGAATGTGCGGCTTTTGTTTTCTGCTCGTGTCGGCAAATTCCGTGATATTTTTATGGAGGTTATGTATATCTTGTCGCTGCTGTAACTCCTCCATTTCCGAGCATTTACCCATTAGCCATGTGTCTCTGGCTTGGTGACATTCATACCTTACTTTGTTTTTCAGTTCTCGGTACTTCCTCTAGTCTCTGGAGGTTTTGGCTATTCTAATTTCTTTCATTAACCCAAGAATCTCATCCATCATCCAGTCTTGTCTTTTTTGGCTTTTGCCGACTTAAAGCTTCTCCACATGTCTTCTGGCTCCTTTTCATTATTGTTTGCATTATTCCTCTGCTTTTGTAGGTTTCTGTTTTTATCCCTGGTAACGTCTCTCATGATGTTGAGGTCTCTCAGCTGTTGCGTATCAATTCTGGCTCTTATTGCTGGTTTCTTTATTTTTTTGAGTTATAATGTTGACGGAAACCAATTTGTGCGCTGCCATCCCAAACGCAGAACTGGGCCTGAGCGACTATTCTGTCTTAGCTGCCGCGGTTAACCCAACCATTCGGCAAATTTGTCTAAAAGGCATGACATTTGACACACACGTATTTTAGGTCATTATAAGATTTTTGACCCGGAGGGCAAGGGAATTTTTTGAGTTTGATTCAAAATGGCGCCTTTTTTTCAAAATGGCGCCTTTTTTTCAAAATGGCCGAATAAAAATACGGAATTGTTAGTTATCAACCTAATATGTCGATTTCGACTAATTTTTTAGTGTAAAACTCATTAATACAACCCTTTTTTAGTGCAATGTTAATTTATATGATAAATTTGTACAGGGTGGTTAAAAATGTACGTCCAATATGGGAATTGCGATTCTTACAAGCTTAGTCCAGCAAATCTTCTTCATATGCACCAAAAAGAAGTAAAATGGTTAATAAATCATTAGCATATTTATATTATACTATTTGGCACTTATTTACATTATGTATCCTTGCACTTGCACTGTAATGTACAAGTCAGTCCTGCACGTCGGCCGGCATGAGGAACGTTGCCCGATTTACAGCCGCACTTTTCTAGCTCCCTGCATGCTGTCCATATATAGATGAAAGTGTTGACCAAACTGGCTCCCAGATTTCATTATGCTGCACCCAACCCCAACAAATTGGTGCCGGTGGGTCACACTGTAACATATCCAATGATCTGCCCGAAATTTGGCCAGCTTGATATGCAGCACGAAGGCAGTGTTGTAACAGTGCTGCGGAGCTAGGAGGAATTAGGTGTAACGGCTCATTTTCAGTGTAGAACAAGTGCTTTCAAAGCTGATCGACTTTAGAGAATCCTGTAGTTGCAACATACATCTTTGATGTAAAGTCTTCAAGAAGTGCTTGAATGTGACTTGGAATGTGGTCATTTGGGAAAGACATAAAAATAAATGCGTTGGTTGCTGACTCACATGACATCCACGTTTTCCATGCTCTTTTTTTTTTCATTTTCCGCCAAAGAAGGATACCAAAGAAGGATACACTGTCACAACCAGTAAAGGCATTAAAGCTCTCTTGAAAACCAGAAACCGCCTCTAGGCAACATTTCACTCAAAATGATTGAAGGACAAGAACCCATGTAATCCGAATATAGGAAATGCTATTGCCGCTATCGGATTGCGTTGAAGGGCTTACACCAGCTCCCCTGCATTCTAGGGTGTTTAGTTCGCGGTTATCAGTGCAGTGCACCATGCAAAACTCATGGTAAACTAGTTAGATAAACAACTAGAATAAGGCACCAAACTATGTGTAATTTTGAAAATAAAGTTTGATTGATTGATTGATTGAGGTACAAAACTTTGACCAAACCACACATGAACTGACATCTGAAATAGTTCAACTTGTTCAGTATTGGAAATTTCCATTACCATAAATAAAAAAAATCTTGATTACTGATCATATTTTGCTTTTCAACTGTAAAATAGAGTATTTCAATTATCGTAAATCTACAGGGATAACCAATCTTCGAATAAGCTATACAAACGGTCACTTTGCTTCTGCAAAAATTGTTTTGTCGGCACTGGCTTCAATAGAATACTCCCAAGCCTAAGCATAATAATATACATATACTTTAATCATAAAATGAGTCCAAGAAATATAAGGACCGCCTTGTATAACTTAAACGAACAGTGGTAAGTGGTATTATAAAACTAAAACCGTCAGATCTTACTGGAGGTTTCATAATTTAATCATACATACCTTGTCTGTATCTGCCAAAGGATTCGATGTAATCGTTATTCTGTTCCCCGGTATGGCACAGCCGTTCGATCTAGGGATCGTTTTAGATTCCACCATATAATCGCTACTATCAGCTTGGATGTGATGATCTACGTTGGGTTTATCTCGGCTGTCTGAAAGTAGAAATTATCTTGAATATAAATATAGTCTGAAGAAAGCCATGGATGATAATAGCATTATATATACAACCCAAAACTTCAGCACTAATCTTTAAATAAATTCCTTCTTACAAACCTGACAGCTTCTTCCTTTGCCACTTCCTGCAAACGAAGAGCAATATTAGTCCCGTGATTACGACAGCGAAACCTATTACTCCTCCTGCAATTATGATGTAGATGTTGGTATCGGTCGAGCTGGGTTCTCCGCCGGCCGATGTCTTGGTGTTGCTCGTCGTTGGAACGGTTGTTATTGGCGGGCTAACCGGATTGACTGTAATATAAATATATTTATTTAATTAGTGGCCTTATTAATCGCAATTTCAGTGAAAAACTTGGATATGTATTACTGACCTCCGGTCCTGCCCTTCATCAAAGGACTAAATTCGCTGGCCAATTTTTGATTAAAACTCTGCAACTTGATGTCGTAACTGGTTTCCGGTTGTAAGTGGTTGACGATAAAACTTCTGACGTCTCCTTCTTCCACGGTGCTAATCATGTAGTCATCACCCGCTCTGGTGGCTATTATGTAGTTTATGTAGAATCCGTCAATTGTGACGTTGTAGAGAGGACACTGAAAAGAGAATCAACTAAAGCCAAAGTAACAATAATAATAATAATATCCTTTATTGCCAGCATGTTTTGGCTCTGCACGTCAACAGATATGTAGACAAAGATGGGAAATATAATAATTTTATGACAGAGACTCCTCAGTAACTCAACGAGAGAGAGTCCTTACGGAGGATGAGGTAATTACTCTCCTCCGTGAGGACTCACTCTCGTTAACACACTACTCTTGCTCACTACATTTCGACAATTTTCCATTCCTTGGACATATCTTGTTATAATATTATTATAA
This sequence comes from Pissodes strobi, assembly GCA_016904865.1. Lineage (NCBI taxonomy): Eukaryota > Metazoa > Arthropoda > Insecta > Coleoptera > Curculionidae > Pissodes > Pissodes strobi. The sequence continues at coordinate 92,596 of MU185539.1, forward strand.
CAATTCGCTAATTAACTAAATTAATGATTTATGAAGTCGAGACTCACCTCCCAATATATCTTAATGGCCGTATGATTCACGGTCTCGACGTGCGTTATCAGGCAAATCGGCAAAGGATTCTTCTCGTCGAAATCTAGCCTCCGTAAGTGGAACTTCTTGGAAGTAGGACTCATTTTAAAATCGTTATTCGAATAGACTGCCGCTACCCGGAATTTATAAAGATAGTCCGATTTTAGACCGGAAATCTCGTAAGCGGTGATGGTCGAAGCTATATCCGTGTTCGCAGTACTCCAACCTAACGACATTAGTTTAGTTAATGTAGATTTCTGCTATTGAACAAAAACGTTTTATATCTACTAGTTTTAGTCGGTTCTATAATGAACTAGGCATATCCTTCATACATTGGAAAATATGAAGATATGAAGCTGTTAGTATCAATCAGATCAACAAAACTCTGCCAGCTTCAGCTCGAATAAAAACGATTATAAACAAGAGGGGTTTAGTATCAATACTAACCTTTACTATTGCCATAATTATCCCTATGATTGGCAGTGCCCACTTCCTTGTATTGTACTTTGAAAAACTGTATCGCCAAGCCGTTATTGTTGGTAACGTTCCATCGCACCACCACGGTCTCGTCGTTCACTCGAGAAATAACGGGCCTACTGGGCGGAATCATCTTCGGTGTCTTGTGTTTGGACGGCCTTTTAGTGTTTTGAGATTTTCTGAAGGATAGATCATATGTAGATATAGTACAAACAAGTCCAGCAGGTGAATTTAAGAATGGCTGGAACGAACTCATGTACAGCCGGCAACTGCATGTTTTATTTACATATTAACACAAAAATTATATTGCTAATAATATATTATATTATTAGCAAAAATCGTCCACGTGGGCTACACCATTTTTAAGGTGTGGCACCAGACATTTGACATGTGACAGTTGACAGATGACAGTTGACAAGCATCGCTCACGTGGGCTACATCATATTTAAGGCGTGGCATCCGACAGATGACGTTTCTTAGTTTGTGAGGCATCCGTTGGTAGTTGACAGACACGTTCGGAATCTCTCGGCCATCCTCGGAAATACCTAAATTAATAATAAAAGTCTTGGAGTCTTGCGGGGATCGAACCACGATCTTTCGGCATTGAAGCGCACTGAGTATTTACATCATATAGATAGCAGTCCAAAAATATGTAGAAAATACATTAATTTCAAACCAAATAAAACACCATTTGAAAATACACACCGTATACATTTACCCAATCTCTTAAAATTACATACAATTCAGTTAACATAATCACAGTTATTTTTCCAATAGTATGTGTGATCGCCGCATTTATTTCAGCAACAAAATAAAAATGTGTACCAAATTACGTGGTTCCAGTCAGTCTATAAAAATCTAATTTTTGATAAACAAAAACGATGAATTTCCAAAACAAGCTTACATTGCATTAAAATGTAGATGCAAAGTTCTTATCAAATTATGTATTCAAGCAATTTCTTATCTACCAGCCAAGCTAAAGGTCAGATGTAATTTAAATAATATGTCGACAATATGTATTGAATATATTAACTCTCCTCTGCGTTAGCGAAGATTACGGTTAATATGAATAAATTATTCCTTCACCGAACCAACGAATGATATCAACCACACCTACGAATATTACGAGTCGAGATGGTATAAATTCGGAGAATTTCCTAATGCGTACACAATTCAGCTCAGTTCTCTCGAAGCAACACAACTCAAGACCTCCGACCTGTGACTTTGTGTTATTTTGTGTTTTTGTGGTGTTAAATTTATACAATCGGTAAGTTTCATTAATAAATTATATCAACTAGGAATTAATCAAGTAAAATAAGTTTCAAAATGCCCCAAATTATCCAAAAATCGATTAAATTTTTTAGTCTGTTAAATACCGCATCAGGGAGGAAAATGAGCTTTATATCTTTTGCCCTAGCTATATTAAATACATGTATAAACCCTATGCAAATTTGATGTTAGATCATGCATCAAACAGCACATCTCCTGAAAACATATGTTTTTTGTCTAAGTAATGACTCAAACGGCCTTAACCATGTTTTTTGTCAAATATATATATTCTGAAAGATGATCGATCGGGATGCCAAAGGCCCTTTTGGCGCTATTTGCGCATATCTAGCTCTAGTTTCGAGAAAAACCAATTTTGATCTACTACGCCGGGCGCGAAAACGGCACTAACTTAAAATCGCTCCAAATGCATTGAGATATATCAAATTAAAGGGAATTTTACAGCGCACCAGAAAATCGATTCAGAATTTTTATATCATTTTTTATAAGGGAACTATAGTGCCCAAAATGTATTAACTTAAAATCGCTTCAAAATATATCAAGTTATATATCAAATTAA
>MU185539.1:94997-110499 GCA_016904865.1 Pissodes strobi
TTAACTTAAAATCGCTTCAAAATATATCAAGTTATATATCAAATTAAAGGGAATTTTACAGCGAACTAGAAAATCGATTCAGATTTTTATATAATTTTTTATATAGGTACTATCATTTTTTTATAAGGGTACTATGGTGCCCAAAATCGCTTCAAAATATATCATTATATATCAAATTAAAGGGAATTTTACAGCGAACAAGAAAATGGATTCAGAATTTTATTATTATTTTTTATAAGGGAACTAGTGCCCAAAAGGTGTTAACTTAAAATCGCTTCAGAGTATATCGTTATACATCAAATTATAGGGAATTTTACAACGAATCAGAAAATCTGAATTTTTTTTAAAACAAGATACAATAAAGTTATAGTGTCCAAAAGACGTTATTTTAAAATCGTTTCAAAATATATCAAGATATATCAAATTAAAGGGAATTTGACAACGAATTAAAAAATCGAATCAGAATTTTTGTATCATTTCATTTTTTTTGTTTTTCAGAAAATGTTCGTCTGCAAATTTTGCGCCCATTCGTTCACCAGGAAGGATAATCTGAGCCGTCATGGGGATTGCAGGAGGAAAACCATGACCTGCAATCAATGCGGGGGTATCCTTAAATCGGAGGCGGCTCTACAACGTCATCTTCAGCGGAAGCATAGGGTCGCCAAACGATAAGCCGACAGGCCAGCTGGAGCCCCACAGCCCACTCCTTAGCCTGAAGCGCCAGCTGAGATTCCACCGCAACCCATGGCCAAGCGGGTTAGACTTGATCAGGACAATAGTAAGTTTTATTTTATTCCTATTTTTTAAATATGTGTGTAATTACTCTTGTTGTAGCCTGTGGTATATTATTAGCAACATTTGTATATAATATCGGAAAAAGCCAATGTACTGTATGGTTTAATAAATAATTCAATATATATTTATCGTTGATTTATTTTCCGCTATTTCCAGCTGATATTTAAAATGACATCGCTTACAAAATGTTGACTGTATTTCGATATACTAATGCATTATTATAATTTATTTATAACGAGAAAAACATTTTCTCTGTTGTTTGGTTTTTATCATTATTGTTAATCACATATCATTTAAAACATAGAATCTAAAATTATATAATAGTTTAACATTGTTTAAGGCACAATGCCAAATACCACTATCTTTGTGAAAACAACATTCTGGCGTTTTTTTAAATGTAGACAACTTTGGTTCACTCTTCATAGGGACGTTGAATATTTGATTCGCATCAATAAATTTCTTTATAATACCCGTCTTTAGGTCGCCTTTGATCATTATTACGGGGTAGATGGAGTAGGTCACGCGGTGATCTAGAGTAAAAACGGCATTAGCTTAGCCTGGACCGAATTATTAAATGAACATAACCCCTATTGCGTTATATATACACTTCTAAATAGGAATTCTTCAAGGTTCAGTTGGTTCAGCGGTATCGTCTTTGTCTCGCATGCCGAAAGTTCGTGGTTCGATCCCCGCAAGAATCCGAGACTTTTATTATTAATTTAGGTATTTCCGAGGATGGCCGAGAGATTCCGAACGTGTCTGTCAACTACCAACGGATGCTTCACAAACTAACAAACGTCATCTGTCGGATGCCACGCCTTAAATATGATGTAGCTCATGTGAGCGATGCTTGTCCACTGTCACTTGTCAAATGTCTGGTGCCACACCTTAAAAATGGTGTAGCCCACATGGACGATTTTTGCTACTGCGCATCCCTCCACGCGGTGGAGGTTGCAGAACATAGATACTACACCTACTAACAGAATATAAGAAATTGAAGTAAAAATCCTGGATTTGAAAAATATTGATACTTACCTATGATTGTGCCGAGGATGAGTATGCACAGGCGTAGGTATGTCGTCCATGCTGCTCATTAAAGGTATAACTCTGATACTTATACTACTATATACAGTCTTAACGATATTTCTGGCGAATATCTGCAGATTTCCGGCGTGCCTTTTTTCCACTGGCCTAAAGTAGATCTTGTTGCCGATGGCTTCTATCCCTGAGTCGTTCAGTACCGAGAAGCCGTTTAGGAACCAGGCAATTTGAGGTTCGGGAGTACCTAGAACGATTGTAATTTGTATTGACATTCAAGCGACCTCATATGAAGCTCATATGATCTCTTACCTCTAACTTCACAGTCAAGATCCATATTCTCCTCCTGTTTAATATCAGTCGTATTAATAAAACAATCTATGCTAGGTTCCTCGTTGTACTGGACGGTGATCTGATGCGAGATACTCCCGTAAGGGTTGGTATGGTTGCATATATACACGCCGTCGTCTTTTGAGGTTACGTTTTTTATTACGAGACCTCCGGGCACCATTTCTATACGATCGGAAGGTAGCTGGGATAGTTTTTTGAACCATGTAACCTTTGGTATGGGCTTGCCTACCGCGGAGCACTCGAGAAATAGGGTAGAGCCTAAAATTAAAACTAAATTAATACCAATTTTCATTCTGTTCATATTGCTATTACCATATGCTATAGCAAATATATGCTATTTCAGAGTTTGATATTTAATGTACTATTACAAGGGTTTCATACAATCAGCTTCATAGAAGCCAGAGATAGGTTACATAACAAAAATGCTTAATTTGCATATATTAGGTAATAATTCATCATATGTATGAAACAATCTGGAATTAAAAAGGGTTGTTCGTTTACACTCAAGAATTCATATTTTAGAAATAAACAGGCATTAAGATATTGTCAAAAAATATACCATATCATATTACATATTTGCAATATTAATTCTGTGAGATATCTGTCTTAATTCCTCTAGCTAGACCTAGATGCTGACCAGGATTGGAGAGAGCTGTGAAGCCTAGAGATTACTTTCGATGCTAGTACTTTGTAATTGGATCCATTTATGAAGGAAGCAAGTGCAGCATTGGTTAGATACTTAATTTATGGTGCATCCTCAAAGAATTCTATAGCATAATCAACAGTTTCTTTATCTGTCGTTTAAAAACTTTGGGAGATGCTGAATAGAATAATAGGCCTTGGCAATCAGCAGCTTCGTCACCTGAACCTCAATTGGTAATATTCTGTCCTGAGGAGATTGATCTGCTGGATCACAGGGTGTCACTCTCTTCAGACACAACATTTCTGGGTATCTACACTGTGGGCAAAATTAAATTGGAACCTTCTTTAATGCTTGATAACTTTTTTATTTTCAAAGGCTTTTTTATAATTTTTGAATATGTTATGGCCTAAGGTATTGGGATTAAAATGAACTTTGCAAAGAGGGTCTACTTCAGTGGCGTACATAAAGGGGGGTATTTTTCCAAACCAATGTATTTCAGGCCGTTGTAAAAATCGGCCAAATGAAATATAGATGTAAAAATGGGCAAAAAAGATTTGAAGCGGTTCGGAATATTGACCATTAAAAAACCAAGTCACTACAAACAAAATTGAAATTTATACTTTAATTTTGGTAAAGCCATATCTCGTGGGCCAAATTAAATTGGATCCTTTTTAATGCTTAGTGACTTTTTATTTGCAAAGGATTTTTTATAATTTTTGGATATGTTATGGCCTAAGACATTAGAATCAAAGAGAACTTTGCAAAACGGGTCTACTTGATTGGTGTACAAAAATTTTGAATCTACTTAAGTTTTTTTAAATTAAAAAAATATATATTTTAAATTTTAATGTACGCCACTGAAGTAGACCCGGTTTACTTTCTTTTTGAATCTAATATGTTAGGCCATGATATGTCCAAAAATGATAAAAAATCCTTTGAAAATAAAAGGTCATTAAGCATTAAAAAAGATCCAATTTAACTTGGCCCACAAGACATGGTTTTTCCAAAATTAAAGTATCAATTTTTATTTTCGTTTGTATTGACCTAGTTTTTTAATGGTCAATATTCCGAACTATTTCAAGTCTTTTTTGCCCATTTCTACGTCTTTATTTCATTTGGCCGATTTTTGCAACGGCCTGAAATACATTGGTTTTGAAAAATACTCCCTTTTCAGTGCGCCACTGAAGTAGACCGTCTTTGCAAAGTTCTTTTTAATCCCAATACCTTAGGCAATAACATATCCAAAAATGATTAAAAAAATCCTTTGAAAATAAAAGGTAATTAAGCATTAAAAAAGGATCCAATTTAACTTGGCCCACAAGACATGGTTTTTATCAAAATTAAAGTATCAATTTTAATTTTGTTTGTATTGACCTGGTTTTTTAATGGTCAATATTCCGAACACTTTCAAATTTTTTTTGCCCATTTTTACATCTTTATTTCATTTGGCCGATTTTTGCAACGACCTGAAATACATTGGTGTTGAAAAATACTCCGTTTTCTGTACGCCACTGAAGTAGACCGTTTTTGCAAAGTTCTTTTTATCCTAATACCGTAGGCCATAACATATCCAAAAATGATAAAAAATCCTTTGAAAATAAAAAAGTTATTAAGCATTAAAGAGGGCTCCAATTTAATTTTGCCCACAGTGTATTTTGACTGTCATCTCGGCTGGGAAAAAGAGGTGGATTGTGTTGTTGGTAAGCTAAATGCCAGTTGCTACCTCCTTCGGGTCTTGAGGAACTATGTAGACCTACCAGCATTGTTTCTTGAATATCATGCCTGCTTGGGTTCTGTATTGCGTTTTGGTATTGTTTTTTTTTGGGGGGGGGGGGGGGGGGGGTTAGTGTCAATGCTGACAGAGCTTTCCTGGTTCAGAAGAGAGCCCTCAGGATCATGTTGGGGATGAGAATGAGAGATTCTTGCCGCACTCTCTTTAGGCAGAATGGATTTCTGACAGTGACGGGCCTGTATGTGTATGAGTGTGTTGTGTTTTTGCATAGCATAGCATAAGCATTTGTTTGTGTGTCATCTACCGGATCATGCCCATAACATTCGTGGCATGAACTACCATATTCCACATCACAGGCTTAGCCTTTCTGAAAGCCAAGACTGTCATGCGTGCACTATTTTAATAGACTTCCTGCTCACATAAACTCAATTGAGTCCCACAAACCCTTCAAAAAGGCAGTATTTGAATACCTTCTTGAAAAGGAACTTTATAATGCCACTGAGATATCTTAATAACTATGTTCCTTGAGCTTATTATATTATATTATAAGATCATGTTTTACATTATACTGTTTTTAAGTCTGTTTTATGCTAGAAGTTTTTTAAAAAGTGTGTACTGTATAATTTCTTGTAATTTTTTATTATTTTTTTTTAACAATATTTTAATAACTGTATGTAATGTCTAGTCTAGTCTAGATTTTATTATTGTATTTTGACGCCATTTCTTAAATACTGTTTATATATTTTATGTTAATAGCATTTTCTGGAATATATAGTACTTCGACTTTGACTTTGAAAACGATGGACGGAGTCTCAAGAATATATATCCACTGGCGAAGAGAGAAAGTGGTCGACTCGAGTTTCGCTCATTTTTGCATACTAAACAACATTTGAAGCATGTAATGACTGGTATTTCCCGAGAAAACAATACCATATCGAAGATAGGATTCAAAGAGTGAATAATAAACTAACTTACCAATTGTTGGACCAAGTTCTTGAATACTAATCCTAAGAATAACTGCCAATAGGCAGGAGGTATTAGATCTAACGATCACTGATAATCTCTTATCTACAAGAATCTCAGACTGGAGAATGTCATCAGAGCCCTCGTGCTCTGATCATAGACATATTCTCTTCAATCTGAAAACAGGTAAAAAAGACCAATCATTGAATACAGGGACCCTAAGTAAATGGGCTGGTTTTAGTCTTACCCTTCAGGAGCAGATGCAGACCTCTATTGCAAAGATATCAAATCGTGAGGAGATTGAGCCTGTCTGGGAGCAACTGAGGTCAGCCATAAATACGGCTTATGACGTAGGTGGAACAACTCTTGATAAACAAAGGAAGGAGGATCGTAAACTCTTTAATCGAGCCAAAGAGACCGGCATGGGATCAATACAGAACTGCTCTAACGCACTACATACAATAAAGCCATCAGAGAGGCAAAAAGGAATTCATGGGAATCCTTTTGCCAGAGCATAACAGATGCACATGGCAGTGCTAGGATCCATAGAATTCTGTTTAGAGAACCCGTTCAGGAGTTAGGATCGCTAAATCGACCTGACGCAAACTTTATGGAATCTGGCATAGAAACGTTAGAGCTTCTGGCTAAGACTCACTTCCCAGGATGTCGGATTTTGCATAATGATGAGCAGGAGCCTTTTTGGGACCGTTCAAATCGGCCAAAAACGGACGAATGGATTATTCCCAAGAGTCCTGCAGACCTTATTTTTTATCACTTAGGATATTACCACTGGCATGTTTATATTGGAATCGGTCTGCGTTACACATGTCAAGTTCCACTGGCCATCGAAGACTCGAAACAAAAAGCACTGCCCGTGAAGGAAATTTACGCTTGGATTCTGGATCATTTTCCATATTTCAAAAACGCCCCTACGGGATGGAAAAAAAGCGTCAGGCATAACTTGTCCTTGACCAGGTACTTCCAGAAGGTAGAAAATGCTCCAGTAAGTACTAAAGTAAGATCATGCGTTTTTATTTTGCTAAGAGCGTTTTCTAGTATTGTCGAAAAAGGGTCTCTTTAGGAGGCATACTTTTCTGTCTAAAGAGGTTCGGAGATGAATATATAAGAATTTGTTTTGTTATTAAAATAATTTTCGGTTATGTCGTTTTGTCAGTCTTATACGAAAATTGCATTTCCATTATCTTTCATATAGAGCAATATCGAAGCCCGATGCCACTTGTCATAAAGTATTGCTTTTTGTAGGCTTTAAAACACGTGTGGCATAACAAACATTTAATTTCTCCATGACGATACGTTTTTATACGTCCTCGTAACTGTTAGACGATCCGAGTAAAGCGAAACAGAAGATGTGTTATTAAAATTAGAAAAAGATAAAACATAATTTCGCGTAAGGTAGTAGACAACTCACAATGCTCCCTCATAGTTTACGAGGTCGTGTAAAAACGTACCACTCTGGGTAGATTGATTGGAACAGATAGTTATCGGCAAAGAGGGAGGTAAAAGGTTATTCTGGTCGTTGATATTTGTTTATTTTGTAGTAAAACGCAAAGTATATAATTCTGTGTTTAGGGAAAGTGATTAATGAATTTCAGATAATCACATATTTCCTTAAAATAATAATTCTAGATTTTCTTCCGTATTAAATGAAAGAAGTGATATCGGTCGGTAGTTGTTACAGTTGTCAAGTGAGCCCTTGTTCTTGAAAATAGGAATGACCTTGGCAACCTTCAGGGATACCGGAAAGACAGCACTTACTAGCTATGCACTGATTAATTAGTCCAGTCAATGGAGATATTAAGAGATTCCTTTAGGTTTTGATAATTTTTCTATTAATCTCATAACAATCCTTACTCTTGCTGTTTTTTAACTGACATATATTTTTTCAAGAATATTATTAGTTGTGGATTGAAAAGAAAAAGACTTTGCGAAAAAATTGCCAGTTAGGTAATCACTAAAATATTTTTCGGTTGTTGGTAACTTATTAATGACCCCCTCAGCGATATTTACAAAAAAATTATTGAATGTGCATTAAGTATGTTAGATGATTTAAGTTGTTTTTCCATTTTTTAAAAATTAGGTTCCACATGGCAGATTGTGGACAATCTGATGTTTAAATGTGTTGGTCATATGCTCTCTTTTTTGATATGGAAATTTCGATTTTGTACTGTTTCTTGTATTCTTTTAGCATTCTTAAAGGCACCAATACAGGATTTTCCCTACCAATAATGGTCAGCACATGCAGTATTTCCCGCATCTCCCTGAGCCCGGCATCGAACCAGTCAATGGACACCTACAGCCTCCTGGGCAGTGACCATTCTGGACTTAACCGGAAAGGAAGACTCAGCCTCGCAAGTTATTGTATCAACAAGAGTATCAAACTTGTCCCCCACACCAATCTAATTGTCAGCAATGAATGCCCAGTCAACGGCGTCGACGGTATTATATAGCAAAAAAGACCTTGCTCAGTTATAGGTCGATCATTTATGCGAGCACTGTTCTTACACTTAGTCTTGGTGATGTCAAATTGAAAAAGTATACTAAAATTATTATTGTAAAAAAGTAAATAAATAAATAAATATCTACAATGATCGGACAGATGTAAATTAAACGGTTCAGATATAAACTTACCATGATCAAGATTTGTGAAGACATGTCAAGACATACATTCAATCTGGTGAACAAACCATAGGACTGCAAAAGGTTGCAAAGATCAATTGCTCGATGATCGCTTTCAGAAAAATGAACATTAAAATCCCCCGTAATATATCCACTGGCGAAGAGAGAAAGTGGTCGACTCGAGTTTCGCTCATTTTTGCATACTAAACAGCATTTGAAGCATGTAATGACTGGTATTTCCCGAGAAAACAATACCATATCGAAGATAGGATTCAAAGAGTGAATAATAAACTAACTTACCAATTGTTGGACCAAGTTCTTGAATACTAATCCTAAGAAAATGAACATTAAAATCCCCCGTAAGAACAATTCTACTAGACAAATTTACCTTGTCAAGGCAAATAGACAAAATACCAAGAAACCTTTCAAAATCGCCATTTGGTGACCTGCATACAGTGACAATCTGAGTTCCCGGCTCCACCATGAACACACCTGCCACCTCACAAAGCAGCTCCTCTGAGAAATCAGATATATTAAGATCGCAAAAAGTTTAATTGCTTTGTACATAAATTGCAACACCACATTGACCCCTCACAGACCTACAGAGACCAGTTGCGGCACTGTAGCTAAAAATTCATCAGCCGAAAGCAAAGAATATTATAGTACACAAAGAATTTTTTTTGCCGAAAGCCAGTGTTCATTGAGACCAACACAGTTAATCTGATTTTCAGTGAAGATTACCTTGAGTTCTAAAGTCTTATTGCGTATACTCTGTATATTTGCAAGTACAATTTTATTAAGACTGAGTTTCTGTTTCGTCATTTTTAATTATTATTAATAAAACAAAAAAATGGGGTCTATGGTTAGTCAACCAGAATTTGGGCACTTAAGTAAAATTAATTTCAAAAATATTACAAAGACACTTTTCGCCGCTCTAGCGCGTCAGATAAGGGGTGGAAATATCTATGTGAGAAAATGGCTGATAGAGAAGTTTTTATTAGTTAAACAGATCAAAAAATATAATCCACTATGATTTTAGTGATAATTGCTAGAGGGCGCTCATTAAGGAAAATAACATTATTTGCATTATTTTCTAAATATTCTAAAACTACTCGTCACATCGTCGCCGTCGGTATCCTTTTCTAGCATCAAGCAGAAAGATAAATTTTTAAATATATATTTGCGCCGTCCCTATTTTCCAGCTTCATGAATTCGCCGACCAATAAAATTTGTGACCGGGCTCCAATACCTCCTACTACTGGTATTGAATGGCTGCCCTTCCATTGCACTTTTTATGTTCATAAAGCTATAAAATAAGGACGGCTCTAAAATATGTTTCAGAATTTCTTATCTTCTAAGTCTTCCGTAAAAACCGAATAGTATTTTTTGAAGAGAAACTTCTTTAGGCGTGCTAAATACCAGTGGCGGCTCGTGTAGGCAAGAATAGGTGAAGCGCAATTAGGTAAATAGCGCCGGAGGAAAAAATGCGCCGCAAATTGTTGGGGCCACGCCCAAAAGTCCTGCGGTGACGATACCTGCGAGAAATAATATACCATGAGCGCCGCCACCAATTTATAATAATATCAAAAATATAATAGAATTACTAACTTACCCACACTCTCGCGTACAGTTATTTTGACTGCTCCCATATACTTTTTAAATATAAGGTCTATTCTTCGATTTTGTAGTGAGGCTTTTCTTTAACTTCGCAAATGATAATGCACAGTGAATATGGTCCGAAGACGCTTCGTGCCTACTACAACCTCTTGTCACATTCCCAAAAATGTTAAATCCGTCTTTATTCCAAACGCTCGATTTTCCACCTACACTTAAACAGGGCATATTGGCATACAAAATAGTTTCTTTAAATAAACACTTCCATACAACCAATAATAATCAGAATACTCAGATCAGATTTCGAAACCTACGAACGAAAATTCTTGAAGGAAAGGCTTAGGTCCCTCCGTATATAAAAAGGCTCTTTTATCATCGTTTTCAACCTGGAAAATGGTGTTTCTAACAAGATGCAGATCGGATCATACAATGGAAATATTTCGTCAAACGTTTCGTAAAACAGTGCGCGACAACGAGGTGATGCAAATTTGCTTCCGAACGACTGTGAACTGAATTTAATATTAACATAAGAACCTGTCGGAGTCGCATTGTCGGGCGGCTTCCGTTCTATAAATAGCTCACGTATCTAGCATGTCTGCTTCGCCCGTTGCCATAGCAACCATCGTAAATAAATCTGTATATTGCAGTGCAATTATTGATCTTCCTGTTTGCGATTCCCACGTGTTTCGTGACTGTATTGAGTGTCGAAAACCGCTCGCACCGGCCGCTCTTATGACAAGTTATTCAGCGCGCTACGTTTTATAGTTAATTATCTTTTATGAGTATTATCGCACTAATTTTGATTATAAATTTATATTATGAAAATTTGTATTTTTAAGAAATGTAATTTGAGAAATTGCACTAATTTTGATTAGAAATTTAGATTATAAAAAATTTATTTAATTAAAAATATTTTTACTTTAAAGTAATGAAATTTTAGAAATTGTAAGTGAAGCGGCGCTTCACCTGCGTCCAATGACGAGCCGCCACTGCTAAATACCCGGAAACTAAGCTGGTGAGCGTGTTAATACAGTGTTGCCAACCTTCAGTTCGATTTCTCCCTTCTACCTGGTTAATTTCCCATTTTGGATTAAAATTCGCTTTTTAGTTCAGCTTCATTCACAATTTGGCATAAAGTGTGATTTACGATTCTCAAGCATGCAAGCACTAAGAGATTTCACTAAACTTTTTAACTGACTATTTAGACACTTGTCTTTCTCAACACTCTGACAAACTTCTTGGCAAGACTTTACTATGGAGGTTGTGCAACCCCTGGTCCTAGCAGTCGTCAAGTGACTAACCGGTGCCAGGTTTGGTAGGAAAGGAATGGAACCTAAAGCAGTCGTATGTCTAACTTTAGGAGCGGATAGAACCCAGAAGGCAGTCGTCAAGTGACTAACCTTGGGAGCTGGAGGTGAGACCAAAGTCTGCCGAACTGAGGGTTCGTTAGCGTATTTATATAAAACAAAGTGATGATCATTGCATGCATAAGGTTCAAAGTCGCTCCCGTTGATTGCTCGCGTTGTTTATAGTTTGCCTTTAATGTTTATATAACAATCTCCAAGTTCAAGTTCAAACTTGCGACAGGGTGATATTTCTTTAGTAGCTTATGCATTTTAGTAGATTACAATATGATGAATTATTACCTAATATCTGCAAATTAAGCATTTATTTGATGTAACCTAGGTCTGGATTCTATGAAGCTGATTATATGAAACCCTTGTAATAGTATTAGGGGTGACACCAATCTTGAATGAATGAGTATTACCAATCGCCCTCAACTGTTCGACGACAAGATCACTGTCATTGTCGATTGTTATTTTGCTCTTAATACATGATTCAACAGTTTCCTTCGTTACTGTAGTAACTGTTTTTCGAACATACAGCGACATTTTACTTTCAGCCGCCGGATTATTTATGTGGTGTAAACATAGTATTGGACCCACAAACGCACTACTGCCCAATCAATGGGTTGGTAATTAGAGCATTTAAACCTCATGTGGAGACACGTCGCGTCGTCGACCAAGAAGGAACAATGAAAACCAGGATAGAGAAACTCCTCTAAAACCATGGTGGTGAAACTTCCGCAGCAGCATTTCACGACTATCACAGTCAATAGCTTTCGACAGGTTACAAAATATTGCCGCAGGGACTCCACCATCATTTGTACTGATATTCACATGCACTTCTTGAGCATGCCATTAACTTCAATGAAGGAAAGCACGTGTCTTTAGGACTTTCTCCATAATCTTGGACAAGGTGGACAAGAATACGATCGGTCTGAAGTTAGAAATAACTGGGCAAATACTTCAATAACAAAAAATAGTCATCTGATGGGACCTAAATATGAACAAGGATAAAGTGGAAAGTGGTGGTGATTCTGCATACCTTTTGTCGCCGTATACTCGTCCAAAGGTTTGGTTATAAACGTGGGCGCCTTCATCGGTCCATTCCGAAGCACTTCTAGGTTCAAAACCGCATCCAGGTCTTTCCTTTCGAAGGTGTTTGTTGTGGTACACCTGAAAAAATTGTGTGCTTTTTGAAAGAAGATTTTAACATTTTATTTATTTATTTATATTGCAATAAGTTTGAAATACAGATATTTATTACTGTGTGCAGCAAGCCATTAAATCATTTAAAGGCCGGAACCAATTTTGATAATTTTAGGTGTGCTTTGAATGCAATCGTCCGAATAGACAGTTTTTAAATCGTGATTGATGCTTCCTCAAGACTTACTTGTAAGTTCCTGAATCAGTGACACTGACGTTGGCCAATATCATGCTTCTAACTCGACTGCCGATCAAGGGGGGCGCCACGTATTTATCGCCCTTATTGTAATCTACATACGCCACTGGATTTGATTCAGGGACGTCGCACCTCCAACTGACGGTGTTGCCGGCTTGAACCGATATGGCAACCGTCTTTTGAGAGGGAAGACTGCCCATTCTAGCCAGAGTGATCCGCCATGGGACCGAGGCTACCACCGATGCCCCATAGTAAGCAAGGCATTGGTAATCGCCTGCTATGTCTTCGTTTTTTACCTGGAACAACAAATAATACATTTTTAATTCTCTTAAATGGCTCACATATAATTGCATTACCTGCACGGGTAATTCAGATTTCTTCCTATTAACCGTATAGTCATCCTCAGGGATGAGCTTAAACGTGGCATTGCTCAGCAAAATATTCGCCCTGCTGTTATACGGTTCGTCCGACGGATAGAACTTCCATTGGAACTTGTCGGGCTCTATATTCATCTCACAAGACAAAAGTGTTTCGTACCCTCTCGGGAGACTCAGGGATTCCGGTTTGCTCACCAGCTGTTCGGAGTCTAAAAGAAGAATTATTCATCATTCTGTTAGGGCAAACTTGATATTTTTTACGATAGAGTGAATTTGCAGAAAATTCTGAAAGGTGCATCGATGTGGAAAATTGTACATTTCTGAAAGATACTTCAATATTCAGGCTTCTCATATAGATATTCAAAATCTACATATAATTTGCTATAAATATAATAAATTGCAGGATTTCCTGAGATCGTCTGGTATTTTTTACGATATTGTGAATTTGTAGAAGACTTCATTTAGAACTCAGATATCTCCATATTTTGTTCAGTTTATGTAAATAAGGATTTATAGTGGTTTCCATAGTTACGTTCTATTATTAGAAGGGTCAATATAAAGTGCTTAAAAATTGAATGGTACATATTCAGCTCAAATCTAAATTTCGAAGGTCGAAGAAAATCAAAATGCAATGTTAGATGTGCCTCTTCTCATACAAGGCGTTTCAGAGTGATTTGATCAAACGATACCTTCAAAAATAGTAAAGAAAGCTCTGTCAACCAATATATATGCAGGTGTACGGAGTGAGTCAAAAAATGCGCTAACTAAAATTCAGTTTTATATTGAACTAACCAAAAATTAACATTATACAGGGTGTTACAAATTCGAAGCGCATCATTGGGATCTCGGAAACTATAAGAGATACAAAGTAGCGCAATTTAACGGTGAATGACATGCCGTCGAGAAATTTAGAAAATTCCGTCTACTTCCGGAGATATCCGTAAAAAAACGAAAATCAGCTATTTTATTTTTATTTTTTCCTGCCTTTGTTTGAAGAAATAAAGTAAAATAAATATCACATTATTATTGCCACTTTTCTCCTCTACAAGATGGCAGTATCAAATTCTAAATTCCCCCCCTTCATAAACTTAATTTTTTTAAATAGGGACCTGGATTTTTTATCTATATCCGATAATGGTAACAAATCTTGTCATAAGTGAAATCGAGTCAAAAAAGATCACCCCCAACTCTGTCTAACACATTATCTCTTAGGGAAAAAATCTAGATTTGTTGATTTATTGACAATTGTGATACATCGTTGGTTTTGGTAGATCAAAGGCTTTTAAAAAATTAGATAAAAACCTCAGGTCCGTATTTAAAAAAATTAAGTTGATGAAGGAGGCCCGAAAGCGAAACGTCGGATATAGAATTTGATATTGCCATCTTGTAGACGAGAAAAAGTGTCAATAATAATGTGACATTTATTTTACTTTATCTCTTCAAACAAAGGCAGAAAAAAATAAAAACAAAATAGCTGATTTTTCGGTTTTTTACGGATATCTCCGGAAGTTAACGGAATTTTCTAAATTTCTGGACGGCATGTCAATAACCCTTAAATGGCACAACTTTGCCTCAATGTAACCGACCTCGTATCTCTTATAGTTTCCGAGATCCTAATGATACGCTTCAAATTTGTAACACCCTGTATAATGTTCTGCAACTGATGGTGACATCATGACATCATTCACACTAACCCGAACAGCTGCGTATAATTTTATGCAATGATTCAATTACTCTCTGGTCAATCGATCTTGTGATTTAAGTTAATGCCATCAATTTTCTAGTTATTAATTTTTAATTATTGCTCGATCCAAACAGGAATAAAATATCATTTATTTCATACGCTAAAACATAAAGGAACAATAAACGCTGTTTGAAAGAAATAGATTATAAAAATATGTTGACACTTACCTCCAAAAACATGATGGACTAAGGCAGTAAGGGCGGCCAAAATGGCGCATTTCCGATGCACATGCATCATATCGTTGCCGCATCCCTGAAACAAAAATTAAAAGACTTTAAATATACATTAGCGCCAAAAATAGGTGTGGAGCACTCCAGGTGCGCGAAACACGAGAACTGGAAAGCGGCTCATCTATGACTAAACGCCAACTTCCGGTTCACAAGTGTCAACAATGACAATTTATCTCCAATCTTGTCAAATAGATAATACCTTCAAACGAACCTCCTTTATAAGATTCAGCTCTTTACCCAGTAAATTTAATGTTTAACGCAACCCAGTCTAAGCGATTGCCCGAAACGCGTAGGAGCCTTAAAAACTCGTCGGTTACCCAACCCACCCAACCTTATACGTCATATACCGAGCTTACTTTTACTCCGACCCAATAATATAAGAATAATTCATTGATCATTTTGCCGTAAAAACACGCGTACCGGTGGGTGGTTTACGGTGACGTACATAATGAGTTCGATTGTAAAACCCACACCATTTATGGCGAGGAAAATGAATAGGCGCTATTTATAGTAAAAACTCATTATTTCAACGAACCATTCGTAGGATTTCTTGCTGGAAGCTGCTCTTAATTGGAAGCAAACTTAAGAGCAATGATTATATTAGGTATTGTTCGAACAAGATTTATAATAAGC